>JAVDOI010000014.1:905000-932500 GCA_032191485.1 Leptoclinus maculatus
TGTTTACACTACTACCTCTGTTTACACCACTACCTCTGTTTACACCACTACCTCTGTTTACACTATCACCTCTGTTTACACCACTACCTCTGTTTACACCACTACCTCTGTTTACACCACTACCTCTGTTTACACCACTACCTCTGTTTACACCACTACCTCTGTTTACACCACTACCTCTGTTTACACCACTACCTCTGTTTACACTACTACCTCTGTTTACACCACTACCTCTGTTTACACCACTACCTCTGTTTACACCACTACCTCTGTTTACACCACTACCTCTGTCTACACCACTACCTCTGTTTACACCACTACCTCTGTTTACACCACTACCTCTGTTTACACCACTACCTCTGTCTGCACTATCACCACTACTTGCACTATTACACTCAATTCCATTGCCATTGTTGTTTATAGGTTTATGTTCATATATATATATATATATATATATATATATATATATATATATATATATATATATACTTTTTCGTATATATGTTTATACTCATATTGTACATATTGTTAAATGTTTATACTACATCTGTTGTTTTTTCTGCTGCCCCTTTTTATATATATTTTTTTTCTTGTTTGTTGTAAATTCGTGTATGTACATCGAGAGCGAAGTGGAAACCGGAGTCAAATTCCATGTATGCGTTCACATACATGGCCAATAAAGCTGATTCTGATTCTGATTCTGATTCTGAACTTCCTCAAATGCACAGCTATCTACCGTTTAATATTGGCTTGGAACTCACTACCTCCTCATATAACTTAAAAATTAAACAATTAAATAGCGATAAAAGATGTAAAAAAATGAGACCAAGATAAATCATGTCAGAACTTTTTCCACCATTAATGTGACCTATAACGTGAACAATTGAATTGAAAAACAAACTGAAATCTTTTAGGGGGGGAAATTTAAATTAAAAAAAAACTTACAATAACCTGGTTGCATAAGTGTGCACACCCTCTTATAACTGGGGATGTGGCTGTGTTCAGAATTAACCAATCACATTCAAACTCATGTTAAATAGTAGTCAGTACACACCTGCCATCATTTAAAGTGACTCTGCTTAATCCCAAATAAAGTTCAGCTGTTCTAGTAGTTTTTTCCTGACATTTTCTTAGTCGCATCTTACAGCAAAAGCCATGGTCCGCAGAGAGCTTCCAAAGCATCAGAGGGATCTCATTGTTGAAAGGTATCAGTCAGGAGAAGGCATTAGATATACCATGGAACACAGTGAAGACAGTCCTCATCAAGTGGAGAAAATATGGCACAACAGTGACATTACCAAGAACTGGACGTCCCTCCAAAATTGCTAAAAAGACGAGAAGAAAACTGGTCAGCGAGGCTTCCAAGAGGCCTACAGCAACAGTAAAGGAGCTGCAGGAATTTCTGGCAAGTACTGGCTGTGTACTACATGTGACAACAATCTCCCGTATTCTTCATATGTTTGGGCTATGGGGTAGGGTGGCAAGACGGAAGCCTTTTCTTACTTACCTCCCAGCATGGAAACATTTTGAAAAAACATACATGAAGTCTCCCAAAAGCATGTTGGAAAATGTGTTATGGTCTGATGAAACCAAAAACAACACTGCACATCACCCAAAGAACACCATACCCACAGTGAAGCATGATGGTGGCAGCATCATGCTTTGGGGCTGTTTTTCTTCAGCTGGAACCGGGGCCTTCGTCAAGGTGGAGGGAATTATGAACAGTTTTAAATAATAGTCAATTTTTGCACCAAACCTTCAGGCTTCCGTTAGAAAGATGAAGATGAAGAGGAATTTCACCTTTCAGCACGACAACAACCCAAAGCATAGATCCAAATCAACAAAAGCATGGCTTCACCAGAAGAAGATTAAAGTTTTGGCCCAGACCTGAATCCAATTGAACATCAGTGGGGTGATCTGAAGAGGGCTGTGCACAGGAGATGCCCTCGCAATCTCACAGATTTGGAGCGCTTTTGCAAATATTGCCAAGTCAAGATGTGCCAAGCTAATAGACTCCTACCCACAAAGACTGAGTGCTGTAATAAAATCAAAAGGTGCTTCAACAAAGTATTAGTTTAAGGGTGTGCACACTTATGCAACCAGGTTATTGTCAGTTTTTTATTTTTCCCCCTAAAAGATTTCAGTTTGTTTTTCAATTGAATTGTTCACGTTATAGGTCACATTAATGGTGGAAAAAGTTCTGACACGATTTATCTTGGTCTCATTTTTTTACATCACAAAAACTTGGCATTTTAACAGGGGTGTGTAGACTTTTTAAATCTGTACTTTGTAATTCACTGTATTATTTTATTTTAACTGTATGTCTTATGTCATGTATTGTATGCATTATGTCTTGTACTTTCTGTGAACCACAGGAAGATTAGCTGTTGCCAAGGCGTCAGTTAATGGGGATCCAGTTAAAAAACAAGTTGCCCCTGAAAGACTTGAGACTTGACTTGGACTTGCAAAAAATGACGTGTGAGCATCTCTGACTGCTGCTTTATTGAACCGTCAGACTGTCAATCACTCAGAGTGAGTGTCAGCTGAAGAGATGAAGACTTACTCACCGAGTCAATCAGTATGTGTGAGCTGGAGAAGCCATCTGATCCGGGCTGTTTGTTAAAGACGACGTCCACAAAGTACCGACTGGCTGTGTTGAGACACACTGGAGAGTGCAAAATACTACCTCTGGAGATAAACAGACAAACAAACAAACAGATAAATAACTATCAAACGACGACGGTATCAAAAACTTAAACAGACAACAAATTTTTAAATAAAAAAAAAAAAATGAAAGACAACAGTAAACAACATTAAAACAAACTTAACTGGCTTTAGTTTAGTTGTGTTAATCTCATCCAATACATGACTTGTAATCAATAATCATTGGTACAAGATGACTTTAACCTGACAGCGATCTCTAGTGGTCCCTATGTGAATAATACCTGTTGTCTGTCAGAAACAAAGGAGGAAGCAGTCTACGATATTTTATGTCTGCGACTTTAAGAGAATTTATCGTGGGCCCTGTTTCAGAGAGTAGATTTAACAAACTCTGAGCCTATCCCTGAACTCTGAATTAACAAACCCTGAACTCTCAGTTAACTAACCCTGAACTCTGAGTTAACTAACCCTGAACTCTGAGTTAACTAAACCTGAACTCTAGGTTAACTAACCCTGAACTCTGAGTTAACTAACCCTGAACTCTCAGTTAACTAACCCTGAACTCTCAGTTAACTAAACCTGAACTCTCAGTTAACTAACCCTGAACTCTCAGTTAACTAACCCTGAACTCTGAATTAACAAACCCTGAACTCTCAGTTAACTAACCCTGAACTCTCAGTTAACTAAACCTGAACTCTAGGTTAACTAACCCTGAACTCTGAGTTAACTAACCCTGAACTCTCAGTTAACTAAACCTGAACTCTCAGTTAACTAAACCTGAACTCTCAGTTAACTAAACCTGAACTCTAGGTTAACTAAACCTGAACTCTCGGTTAACTAACACAGAACAGCTGATCTGAGTTTGTTCAGCTTGTGCGTGGTGAATGAAAAAGAACATCATGAATGGATCTTGATTGTATGATTCAACATGTAAACAAAAGACACAGCCTCCAATCCAGTGTAAGTAGAGATATTGATGCATATAATCTATGTATGGACTGTCCACATTTATCTTTCAACAAGAGCCTGAGTCAAAGAGGGGAAAAGGGTCAATAAGTTAACAAAATTAAGTTTTATTCAGTATTGTCCATCAGTTTATTACCAAGTATGTTAGACATACAAGGAATTTGGCTTGTTGATATTGGTGGTAATGATGGTAATATTAGAATGTTCAAAGAAATGATTTTCCTGAGTAACAAACTGATATCTAACCAGGATATATTATGTAAAATACAGAGGATACCATTGATTTGGACCGAATGATGAAATAAAACAGTGTCTGTCTCTGTAAGAGGGAGAAGGCGGAGAGAAACTCTGGGTTTGTTACAGGTTAGGTTCAGTTACCATGGCAACAGACACAAATGTTAAGCTACCTCTCTTTCTGGAACTTTCCCTAATTTCAGGATTAACTTATTTCACCAAAGCAGCTTTCAATAAACAGACTCTGTTGTTTACTGACTTTGTCTCACCTGGAGTTTCCAGGAAGAATCAGACTTTTACTTCCTGTTGGGTCACTGCTGCAGCCGCCGTCGCCCAGTGACACTGCGACGATGCTGACTGAAGCCAGCCAATCAGACGGAGACTGCAGAGGAAGATCAGCTGACGTTACAATACAGGAAGAAAGAAGTCACAGAAAATGAAAGTCATCATGCAGGTGAAGTTTAATTTTATAGTACTGCTTACACTTCAAAAGAAAACAAGCTGACAGCCCGACATGAGCTCATCACAGATCAACACCTCGGACAAACCTCCATTAACTTGCCCCTCATTATGAATAACAGTCTGTTCCTTCTTCTAGCACTTTCGTTCGCAGGTATGTTTGAGAGTTTCTATCAAATCTTTGAGTCCTGCAGAGAATCACTGAGGTTGTATTGGAGAGTCTATCTCAAGTGAAATCTGCAGTAAACATGTTCAGGTTTTAACCTGCTGGAAAACGTTTGTATCGGAATCGTTGTTTTTCTCTCTCAGACACACATGAAGATCCATAATCATGAGATGAAAGTCTTCTCTCTTCCCTCTCGTCACTCATTCCCAACCCTCTGAACTTTGTCAGACAGAAAATGAATTTGAATTAATTGCTCTTTTGTTGTTTATGTTCTTGATGATCAGTTTCAAAGGATTTTTGTGATTGTGGAGCTCATTAAATTAACATTAACACGTTAAACAACTTCAGTTAAACAGGTCATGGTCTGTGCTGAGCTGCAGGAGAGACATGTGGGTTTAATTGGCACAGCTGTAAATAGTAAGTTATATAAATAATATATATTATATATAAGAGTAAATACCTTTCCTCCTTTGTACATACACAAACAATAAGTGTGGTCTCTACGCACTGTATTTTTTTAATGAGACCCCTGGTCTTTAAAAATTCAGACCAAAATCAGGACTAGAAAAAGGACCAGTACCAGGACCAGGACCCTGACTGTTCTCTTTACCTCTGACTCATAACGAATAACCAGCTGGTAATCCATCGATGATGGGAGGTTGTCCACAGTGAATCTAAGCCCCGCCCCATCCAACACTCTGACCAATCCCAGGCCGGTCCAGGTGATAGGCTGATCTTTCCTCTGACGGGGAACGATCTGCAGGGCGTGACCCGGGTCCAGAGGGAGGCTGTTCTGCTGCAGAACGGAAACCAATATCAGTTATACTCAGGACGAAGGAGGACAATGTGATTGGCTGAAAGGTCCAACTGGGGCCCGCAATTGGTCAAAACAAAAGTGCAACAGGAAATGAATCAAACGTCCCACCTGTCCCCGTCTCCACCGGCTGGAGAGGTCTCGAGTCCTCCGAACCAGAACGACTCTTCCGTTAGAGAACTTAAAGTCGTAACCCTGCTCTCTGTAATACTTCTCACACTGAGGTAAAACAACCGGGTCCAACTGAAAATACACATACACATTATTATATGTGTATATATACATATGTACAGATGCTTTTACTGATGGATACTATTGCCAGTATTCACACTTATACCGTCACATTTACTTATCGTTACACACCAGAGAAGAAGAAGAAGGAGATGACGGTGAAGGAGGAAGAGTAGTAGAAGGAGAAGAAGAGCTTCCTCTATGCAGCGGTGCGGCGAGCTCCGCCTCGTACAGGAAGTAGTCTAGTGGAGGCAGGAAGTAGCCGGGGGCGGGGTCAGAGCAACGCCGACCCACCATGTTGGGTAAACAGTGACACTGTCCATCCTCCGGAGAACACCTGAGGAGACGGGAAGTCCAACACCGCCGTCACTCTCTGCTCTCTGGATGTTAAGTTGTGTTCAGTTATGTATAAAGGACGGAAACTGATGAATACAATATATACACCAATTTATATTGTGTCCTAAACATGGAAATGTTGAAGTTAGTCATTTTTTACCAGATGTGTCGGTGACAGTTGTCGTATTTTAACCTTGTAAGTCAGTGAGTGACACTTTATATTTCTGTCTGGAGACAGAAATTGTCACTGTGATAGCGCCACAACTGTACAAAATGCAGTCACCAAACTTTGCAGATGTGTAGCTGATAATAAAATGAAGATGGGTGTGGCCCGAGCAAACGCCCGGGAAGTATGGGATTAGGAAGTGGGGAAGAGACCCCTCCACTTTACGGCCCTGTCCCAATGGTATGATCCCATTGCAAGATGGTTTTTCTAGTTTCTCTTCATCTTCATGTGGATTCAGACTAAATATTCCAAAAGCAAAATGAAGTCAGAGGAAACATACGTGGTGCTGTGAGCGCCTCCAACATCACAGTCACAGGGTGAACATCTGAACGCTGAGTTTCCCAAACCCCAGAAACCTGGCTGACCAGAAAACAGATAAAAAAGCATTCAAATGGCAACCAATATGTGATTATTGTGATATATGTGATATATCACTCGTACGCTGTCCAATGTTCTTGTTGTTCAGTAGCTTTACTGTATTTATATGTGGAGAGATAATCAGTCAACATTCAGTATACTGAGAGGAAGTCATACACTCTGGTGAACTCTGGCCTGCATCTATCACCACCGTAATGTTGTTTTTGTGTTGTAGAGATGTACTCTTTGTAATTGTGTTCTCTGGTTCCTGCCCATGAACTACAGATGTAAATTAGCTTATAGCTAAATCTGGTTCAGATATAAAGCTGTGCATTGTCCGTGTCAAATGAATTTGACCCGTAGTGTTGACCTCTCTGTAGAAATGGCTTCCTATATTCACGGTGATCAATGGAGCTGAATCTTAATCAAAAGTCCTGCTGGTTCAGTCACAAACATACAGATGTTTGCAGTTACCCCCAGCGGCCACCAGAGGTCACTAAAGAGGCACATTGTATTCTAGACACCGGTTCTTAAAGATCAAACCTACCAGACATCGATCACACAGAGGACTGCTGGCCAAATGGACACATTCACAACTTCCTGTCAGCTGATCACATGACCCAACACTTCCCAAAACATGGCACCTGCACACTAAAACAAACGCACACACATATATCAGACAGATATGATGAACACATCTCTCATATTTGTTGTCATACATACTTTAGGAGGAATCATGAAACGTATCTGCTTCACTGCTATATGTTTATAAAAAGCTTTAACAGGACGAATTAGATATAATATTTCCCACCCTGACAGCCGACGGGGTCGTCCTGTCTCAGATTGAAGAAGCCATATTTGCATTGATCGCAGCGTCGACCCTCCACGTTTTCTTTACAGACACATCTGCCGCTCAGAGCGTCACACAAACCACCTCCCTCCGAACCCGCTGGGTCGCAGTCACATGCTGGAACACAAGAACATGTATGAATATACAATATGAATATAGCTATGAATATACAGTCACTACATATTGTCGACTGGCTCGTTCTCTTTTCTTCATCACGTCAGGGTTTGAAGAGACGTCATTCCTCGCTCTCACAGATCCATTGTTGGAGACATATTTTTTGTTTTGATTACAAATCATATTCTCTCAATTTGCTAATATATTTATGTGATCCAAATATATTCCTTTGACTTATGAATGGATGTAACTATTGTTATTAATCTGATAATGATCAGCTGTGATAAGAGGAAATGACTGAATCTCGGGTTTTGTTTTCCTTTTTTCTTATTTTGTAGAAGGAGTCTAACCCACGTTAGACTTATTATGTTTGTTAAGTACAAAGAACAGGTAACCACATCCATAGTTACTTCCAGCTGGAAGTCTTGTGAGAATCTTTATACACTTTGTGTAACGCTGTCCACAAAAAAATCTTAATTAATCATGCCTTGTTGTAAATTCGGCAAATGTAGGATAGAAATCCTTATCCTGCATAGACATGGGACCCAAAACTGGTGAGCTGCTAAGCACAACACGAAGAAAGGGTCGAAGAAGTATGCATCTGTGGTGACAATGGCTCCGATAGCAGACTGAGTCAGGTGCTGTCTCCAGGATTCTACTAAAGGTTAGAAGCAGGTCTGTAGTGCATCAACATGGCTCAGCCTCTAATGAGAAGAGTGTTCTCTCTCTACCACACTCGGGTACAGAGCTTTGAACTCGGCTATCTCAACACAAGTCACAAGTTGCACTGCAGGGATCAATCAAATGAGCATTTCACAAGCATGAGGGGCACAACTCAATGTCCATCACAGGCCACCATACAACCCCCACTGACTGGAAATAGGGTTCACCAGTATACCAACATACCTAGCAGCCCAATACTAGAACCCACCACTTGTACACAGTCATGTATGGACCACTGCAGTACTTAATGTATATACAACCTAATGAAGTGGTACAAATGATGAATTCATCTGAAATCCAACGTGGAGTCAGCAGCCGTGTTTCCATTCCATTTCCATTTTCAACAGAATTCTAAGCAGCCTTTGGAAATGTCGGGGAAAAAAAGATGCTCACGGAGGAAAAGTGTAGTTTGAGCAAACGTTGCCTCGTCAGGTTTGCATGTCTGTAATCTGCCAGTTAACGAATAGAAGAAGTAGATCCATACCTAACTCATATACGAGAGAAAGACGGAGAGAGGTCTTCCACTTTTAACTGTCCCTTCCTGTCAGCTAGTATGGACCATGTCTCGTGCTGTCCGGAGACAAGGATAAGCATTCGTACCATTTGGGAACATCCGAGAAGTCATGTGGGTTAAACGTTCGCTACGTCAACATTTAATCAGCAAAGACTTCTCCATGAATCATTTAATGCATCACTTCAAATCTCAAAACTACCATACAGCTTTTCTAATGTGACACTTAATTGTACTCAATTATAATACTATAATAACTAAATAATGTGCATTAAACACGTCATTGGAAACTCAGCTGGTGAATCTTTGTAAATGTTTTGGAGAATCAGACGTTTATTCCTCGTGTTGTGGCTTCATGTCGAGCATTCATTCATTCATTTATTTTTAATTGTGTTTCTTGCCATATCCAATAACACAGAACACATTGTACATTTGGTTATTGATGTTTCTCAGGTATAGATGTTATTTAATGTGGATTTTAAAATGTGTCACTTAATATAAAAAGAGAGGTCAAATGTGTCTAATTCACACGGGTCAGAGTAAATAAATGAAGCATACGTATGCAGGCGTATGGGTCGTCCGTCGTTCTCTGTGGATCTTGATACAGAAAAGGCCGACATCGTTCACACTGAGACGCCATCCTATCATGGCGGCAGTCTTCACACACGCCGCCGCTCAGCCCGCCTGTCGCTTCAAAACGAGTGGCATCAAAGTGACAAGAGTCTGAGTGACCGTTACAGTTGCATCCTGAGAGAGACACAAAATACAGGGACATGATTACAGACTAACAAAGATGCATAATAACCCTCATCCTTATTCCAACAGATCAAATGTTATGCTGCCTGCTTCATGTTTTGTATGAACACGGAATGGTTCAGCTTTTACTCCTGCAGGTGTTGGCTGTGTTTTCCCCTCCAGGCCTCCAGGGGGAGTCGTGGTGAAAGTCCTGACATCTCTCACAGTTCTCTCCGGCTGTATTGTGCTGACAAACACATCGACCGTGAACCTGAAGAACAGAAAGAAATCTCTTTTCTCATCTGTGAACTGCACCAACAACAGCGGACATTTGGTTTCAGACATTAATCTGAGGAGAGACGTCTCAAAACATGTCATTCTACAGTCACTCTGACAGGGCTGAAGTGATATAAATACAGACTGATGGTTCACATCCTTTCATGTAAACCACTTCACTCAGGACGATCAACGGTTCCGAGCTCCGAGGCCGGCAAACGACCCGACATGGGATCTATCTTCTGATCAGTAAACTCACTGATAATAAATCAATGATGATGTATAATATGTGAGATAAATGATCTGATTCTAATAAATAACATGCATTTTTAGATTTGACTCCCCGTCTCCCTGCTGTTTCTCCTGGAGCTCCCCCTGCAGTCAGAAAGCACCTTGTTGATCACATGTTATGACATCATGCTGCCTAAGGGGGACATGGGTCTGCCAAACTGACCCAAACCAGTCCAGAACTGATCAGAGCTACTTCTTGCCCATACCATGCCAGCCTGGGTGAAGACGTCCCCTCGACCTCCGTCCACAGGCGTACACTGGCTGGCATGTCCGTTACAGAAGCAGCTCCCTCTAACCACCATGTTGTAAAGAGCGTAGTAATATTTGTCCTGAGGGTTCCTGCGTCTTCGTCCCAGCAGAGTGTCGCCCAACGTGAAGAGACGAGTGAAGTTAACACGTATATTTGTCAAAGTGATCAGATCTGTGAATGACATGTTTTAATGTTTAATATGTTCTTCTTTCTCTGTCTGATATGAACATATTTAATTGTTTGTTATGTTCTTCTTTCTGTGTCTGATATGAAGACATTTAAATGTTTAATATATTATTTTTGTCTCATACAAACATGTTTAAATGTTTAATATGTTCTTCTTTTTGTCTCATACAAACATATTCATTTGTAAGATGTTGTTTGTTCTATGTCTAATATAAACATGTTAAAATGTTATTTTCATACTATTTAAATATGATGGTTTCAATACACTGCTGACCACCATTCAGCACTATTCTCCTGTGTAAATGTCAACTCACCTTGGATATTCGGTGCGTACGGGTTTCCTAATTCAAAGATAGGATCTAGAGCTTTCAGCACTACCTGTTGGACAAAGTAAACCTTTTTGAATATAAAACAGATTTGTAAACACAAAAAAAGGTATTTTCGTAACATAATCTGCTCATAAAAGAAGCCAACGAGCAGTACAAACGTAACTGTAATGTAATGTGTCTTGTGTGTAGTAATGTGAGTTACTGATGTGGTAAACCTCCACTTTATGGAGACAGTTTCTACGATAGGACTGAAATGCGTCTCATTAATACCTCAGAGGATCATGCCATTGGACACCAGGTGTGCCGAGTAGACGGCGCCCATAGGTGGCAGGGGTGACTATTGGTCCAATTGGTGGAAAACGTAATCATTTTTGGACCGCTGTGTTCATTTTGGGAACCTTTTTGTCCACTTTGTGATCCATGGTCTGTTTGGGGAACTTTTTTGTCCACTTCATGCACTTTGTCATTTTTCACAGGATATGCACCAAAATATGCACAGCGAGCCAACATTTGACGACACAGGGTCCAAACGGGTCTACGGTCAATCATTGATTTTACGCTGTTCGATTAGGAATTTACCTTTTTTGGCCTTTTTTTTATATTTATCCGATTAAGGTCATATATTCAGTTTTTTTCATGAAGGGGGTCTAAACTAGACTTGACACAGCTAACACCCTTAAGAGGTGTGAAGATGGAGCAACATTTTTGCAGAGCACCTAGAACCACCAAATATTAGGTGCTTGATATTGACCCAAAGAGAGTTGCTACTCCAAAGTTAGGGTATCTGGTTGTTCTGGCGACCGATCATAGGACATCAGAAGTCTGAGTAATTTGGGGGGGAAAATGAGTCTGGAATTACTTTTTTTCAAAGCTTCCAAATTGTAGGGACACTTTCCTAGGGGGGACAAGAATGTTGCAAATTTGAGCTCTCTAGCTGCTCAGAAGCCTGAGCAGCAGCCTAACGTAACACCCATAATGTTTGAATATGAATTAATTTGAAATGGAGAATCTGTTCACTAGAAATAACTTTATATTAGAGACCTCAATTCACTTAGGGATACATTTAAGGGTCTCACCAAGGGTCTAGAGCTCCCAAAATGATGTTGTTAGATGTCACTCTATGACCTCAAAAGCAGAGTAGAGCTAAAGAAAAGGCATCATCTAAAGTAGTTCTCAATATTATATTAGTGTCCTTGGATGGGACTCTACTATCCACCTCAAATACCTTTAGTGGGAAAAATGTCCAAGCACTAATTAGTTGAGGGACACAGACTAAGGACATCCCAAGTTGTTTCCCGACATGTCTCGATTGGGGCGTTTTTTGATTTCATATGCTGAGATTAGACTATTCTGACCATTAGTTGACCCAACTGAGGCTTTCTTGACCTCCAAATACGGATCCAATTAGACGGATTGAAAATTAAGGATTTTTTCCTTCTCCAAAGCGAGGGCTGAAAAGGACAGATTGTAAAGCCCCTGGGGCAAATTTGTGATTTGTTATGTTGAGCTATATGTATAAATTGGACTTGACTTAAATAAAAATGTGTTAAATGTGTTACCTCTCCGTCGGTGGACGGATCTGATCCAGAGTATCTGCCGTCACAGACGATGTCGTCGATGCTGTCGGCTGGCTGGTTGGAAACAGAAGGGAACCAAAGCGAACAATCTTCTGCAAAGTAACGAAAAACCTTCCAGCTCCTTCCGAAATCTTTTGATCGCTCCACCAACATGGCCGCCGGACGGAAACTCTGCAAACAGAGAGCACGCAGGAAGACTGTATATACACACATAAAATGGAAAAAAAGGCTTCCCTGGGAAGCCACTTTCATCCCCAACCCTTCTAGTAGTAGTAACAGCCATCTTTGACTCAATGCTATTATTAAACCCTAAACCTAAATTAAATTATAACTAATTTGAAAGCCTTGATCTTAGTCTTTCACACCCAACCTGGAAAACACTTCAGCCAATTCTATTTATTATAGTGTACTGGGCCCCAGGTCAGAGTTCTTACCAAGTTTAGTCCTTAAAACAGTAATTATTGTAGGTGATTTTAATATTCATGTGGATGTCGATAATGATAGCCTTACTGCGCTTATCTCATTATTAGATTTGATTGTATACTCCATTCAAAATCACAAATCACAAATTTGCCCTCGCAAATTTACTGTCGCTCCCCAGTCAGCACAAGGGGGTCGCTGTTGTACGGATCGGGGCGACAAATCATTGTACATAATCTCACAAGCAGTCCATGTAGTGGTTTACATTGTTTTCTCCTGTTTTCAGTTAGGGAGCTAGGTAAGCTGCCTGTCTTTTCTTTTGTTCAGTTTGGAGTAGGTAAGTTAGTAGGTTAATAAAGATTGTTTTGTTTATTGTTTTGGGCCAGGCTCACCCCGACGCATATTGCTAAAAACAACTGTGTAAATAAATATCATGGACTATATGGCAGCAGCACTAAAACAAAGGAATTATATATTATAAAACAAAGGAAGTTCGCTCCATGCTATATCCCACAAACCCGCAAATTAAAACAAACATCGTTAACACTTGAAAGAACATGGCGTTTCACCAATTTGGAAGAATCTCGGTTAGTCTGTCTTAAAACATATCAGACCCTCCGTAATGCCAGAGCAGCCTATTACTCATCATTAATAGAGAACAATAAGAACAACCCCAGGTTTCTCTTCAGCAATGAAATGTATAGAAAGTGATTTGCAATCCAGTATTGTTGTTTGGCACCTGATTAAGGTAAGATGTCGAAATGTTGGTCTTTGATTCAGCAAAATGTCGATTATTTCACAGAGAAACAGAAAGACGATCAATAACATGAGCAGGAGGTTCAGATTATCACGAAAAAGTACAGTAAAAGTTCAACAGTCCGGATGCATCAAACAATCCAAGAGAAGCTGTGTTCAAATTAAACTGAATGTCTGTGACATCACATCAGCCAATCCGAGTTAGGAAAGTCGCTGAGTAACTGCCTGTGATCATTAATAATTCATCTGAACAGGTTTGTGTTTTACCTTGAAGGTGAGGACCAGATGACTGAACTGGAACACGGTCTCCAGATCCAGCCGGACGCTGACCTGATGAACTCCTCCAGACAAGACAACAATATGCAGGTGAATTAGTACTGTATATGGAACTATTAGATTTGTTACATCACTAATTAATATAAGGATTATTGATGATGGTATGTTGAAGGTTACCCAAACATATTCTCCTGTTTACATTGATGCTCCAACCTGTTTGAATGCTCCTATATTTCCCAGAAGTCACAGTGAACACTGTTCAGAGACCATTAGCTCTGCAAACTAGCAACCAGTAACATCAATGCTAAGCCCTTCATCCAGCCAAAGCTGATGATACAATATCTCTGTATTAGTAGCCTTTTCCTACCTAGCCCCATTTTTAGGCTTCTGCTCGAAAATACTATACCCATACTCAAAGGGGCCTTACTCTCTAACTACATGGTCTATTTGAATAATTTCAATGGAGTAATAACACTAAGAAGGGGTTGCTCGTATGAATTGTGTAAATATTGTGTATATGTTACTGGTTAAGAGGAAAGGAAGATGGCACACAGCTCAAATTGAAAAGTGTCAAGTTCGCCTGAAGACAAAGCACTTTTTGACATAATTTCTTTGAAATAATGGCAGCTGACACTTCTAACACCTCTCCCAAATCATAGCACAACATGTCAGCAGTGCACTCTCTGCAAAGTTTGACTTTGATAAAGTGAAGCAGAACAAAATTAGAGGTTTTAGTACAGAGAGTTTAGGCGAGGTTTCCAAAATGTGCATTTGGGCACCATGTGTGCCATGTGTGCCATTTGAATTTTCTCATGTACCAAACTACATATTTCACTTGTATATTACTAATGGTGTTCAATACATCCTAATACAGCAGTTTTGGGCTTTTTATTTTATTTTTTTTATTTATTTTTTATTTTATTTTTTTTTTATGATCTTTATCAAACCATATAAGGAGCTTCCCTTAAGGGACCCTTAAGGGACCCTCTCGGCATATAAAGGCTAACTTCCACCACATTACAGAAGGAGAAAACTAATTATTATTTTTCAGTCCAAATATAAACAAACAGATGGACGTCTAAAACAGCACAAAGGAGAAGAAAAAACAAAGGGTGCTTCCTGTTTAGAAAATAGAAAAGATAAAAATCATTGATCTCAGAACACATTAAATATCATTTCAGACATTTGCTGTCGCCACCATACGGACTGTAGATCAGTTCCTGATGCTCTTCACTGTAAATTTCACTGTTTTAAAAAATATATTAGGATTGTCTTTTGATATTTAGTATATCCAACGATGTGACAAAAGTACATTTAACAGTTAGAAACAATCAAAGAAAAGGAAATAAAATGTTATGCAGATGAGACATTTAGTTCAGAAGATAGAAACTCTTTGATTGGACTGTTTTTACTTTTGTGATGTTTTAAACTCACCGTTTTCAGATTGCCACCACTTCATTTTTCTTTCGGGGTCGAAGGTTGTGATGATGTTCTCAATGCGGTGGCTGTTGGGGTTATCATGGCGATTGTATGGCAGATGAGAGTCACATGTGAAACATTTTTTCTCTTCCTGATGGACGAAGACACATTAAACCAAACTGATCAATAATTATCAATACGTCATTGTATAAAATGTATTGTGAAGTCTCAGTTCCTTTAGCAGCTTCTGACTATGTGACCCGTTTCAATACAACTTGACTCTTTTTTAACAATTTTCTAAAATTAACTTTGACTTTATTGATTATTGACCAGTACAAAGCTCTGATTTTGAAAAATGTACACTTTGCCATGATGAACAAGTAGAATTATCTCAAGATGAAAAACAATGTAAGTGGTGAATGACTTATTGTTGGAATGCTGATTCAGCATTCCAAGTATTGTTATCCAAATCTTTATTCTTTATTCCATACGTTCTTTGGCACTTATCTCCTTCCACATTGTTTAAGCTACAGAAACCGTTCAACTATCAGAATATTCAGCTCTTTCAGGACATGCAGACTATGAATATATATTATATATTTCTACCTCTTATGCTTTTTGAAATATTAAGCATTTTGCAATTTTTCTGGGAATGGGATCTCTATCGAGAACATTTTTAAATCCTCCTTCTTCTTCCTTTCAGCTACAGACACCATTTCAACTTTAAAATGTTGAAAAAAATGTGAACTAGTGCCGTATGATTCAGCTTTTTGATAGCTTTTACACTTTTTGAACTGTCACATTTTAACTTATATGATTCAGAGTGCGTGATGTTATCGCTAGAGTGAAGAGGAGCTTCAGAATCTTGTGAAAAAATATTTCTACTTTGCCACTGATTCCACAATTTTCACTCTTCATGCATAATGTTTGGTAAAACGGTAGCTAATCGTGTCCTGGTCGTAGACAAATGGCTGTGGAATCCAACAGATTTACACATTTGGCACAACAGCCTCACATTGAGAGGAAGTCCAACTATCTGCTCCATAGAGACCAATGTTGAGACAGACAACCGTACAACATTTCTAGATCCCACTGAAGCCACATTTTTCACACTACAGACAATTTTCACATGATCTGTTCTTCAAGTCATCCTTCCTCTCCAGTTCCAATATCGGAGCAATAGGAGCTACGGTTATGGGGGTTTTGAGGATTTGTTTGACAGGTTTTTCCACAGCTTTATCTCAGTGTAAAGGCTGCAGGCACACAGATGTTTTTGATTGAGCAAATTAGTGAAGTTGATAAACACACATAGACTCACTGACACATGCTCACACACTAACACACGCACACACATACACAAATGACTTGGAGATATTCAGTAAAAGCCACCGTCTCTGTTTGTCCGTTTGTCCGTCTGTCTCTGTCTGTCTGTCTCTCTCTCTGTCTTCCTGTCATTCTGTGGGTACATCTCAAGTCTCTTAATTGCATCCCCGTTTCCCTCACTTGGGTCCTTTCCTTGCGTCTTAGTCCCTCCCACCAGGGATGCATGGAGGAAACCATGCGAGGAGAGAGGAAACGAGGAAATATGTTTTAAGAGACACGAGACGTCCTTTCCTCTGAAGCGTCACGTGAAGCAACGTCTGTTTCTGATGACGGAGGATCAGCTGATCACAGCTGGATCAGCTGTCAGTCGGCTTTAACAGCTGGAGAGACTTTAGAGAAGTTTGTGTCTGTTCACATGATCACTGTACTTAATAATAGTAACTAATAATACTAATAACTAATAAAGACACAGTTATCATCACTGTACTTAATAATAGTGACTAATAATACTAATAACTAATAAAGACACACAGTTATCATCACTGTACTTAATAATAGAAACTAATAATACTAATAACTAATAAAGACACAGTTATCATCACTGTACTTAATAATAGTAACTAATAATACTAATAACTAATAAAGACACACAGTTATCATCACTGTACTTAATAATAGTAACTAATAATACTAATAACTAATAAAGACACAGTTATCATCACTGTACTTAATAATAGAAACTAATAATACTAATAACTAATAAAGACACAGTAATCATCACTGTACTTAATAATAGTAACTAATAATACTAATAACTAATGAAGACACACAGTTATCATCACTGTACTTAATAATAGTAACTAATAATACTAATAACTAATAAAGACACACAGTTATCATCACTGTACTTAATAATAGAAACTAATAATACTAATAACTAATGAAGACACACAGTTATCATCACTGTACTTAATAATAGTGACTAATAATACTAATAACTAATGAAGACACACAGTTATCATCACTGTACTTAATAATAGTAACTAATAATACTAATAACTAATGAAGACACACAGTTATCATCACTGTACTTAATAATAGTGACTAATAATACTAATAACTAATAAAGACACAGTTATCATCACTGTACTTAATAATAGTAACTAATAATACTAATAACTAATAAAGACACACAGTTATCATCACTGTACTTAATAATAGAAACTAATAATACTAATAACTAATAAAGACACACAGTTATCATCACTGTACTTAATAATATAAACTAATAATACTAATAACTAATAAAGACACAGTAATCATCACTGTACTTAATAATAGTAACTAATAATACTAATAACTAATAAAGACACAGTGATCATCACTGTACTTAATAATAGTAACTAATAATACTAATAACTAATAAAGACACAGTAATCATCACTGTACTTAATAATAGTAACTAATAATACTAATAACTAATAAAGACACACAGTTATCATCACTGTACTTAATAATAGAAACTAATAATACTAATAACTAATAAAGACACAGTAATCATCACTGTACTTAATAATAGTAACTAATAATACTAATAACTAATAAAGACACACAGTTATCATCACTGTACTTAATAATAGAAACTAATAATACTAATAACTAATAAAGACACAGTAATCATCACTGTACTTAATAATAGTAACTAATAATACTAATAACTAATAAAGACACAGTTATCATCACTGTACTTAATAATAGTGACTAATAATACTAATAACTAATAAAGACACAGTGATCATCACTGTACTTAATAATAGTAACTAATAATACTAATAACTAATAAAGACACAGTGATCATCACTGTACTTAATAATAGTAACTAATAATACTAATAACTAATAAAGACACAGTTATCATCACTGTACTTAATAATAGTAACTAATAATACTAATAACTAATAAAGACACAGTTATCATCACTGTACTTAATAATAGTAACTAATAATACTAATAACTAATAAAGACACACAGTTATCATCACTGTACTTAATAATAGTAACTAATAATACTAATAACTAATAAAGACACAGTTATCATCACTGTACTTAATAATAGTGACTAATAATACTAATAACTAATAAAGACACAGTGATCATCACTGTACTTAATAATAGTAACTAATAATACTAATAACTAATAAAGACACACAGTTATCATCACTGTACTTAATAATAGTAACTAATAATACTAATAACTAATAAAGACACAGTAATCATCACTGTACTTAATAATAGAAACTAATAATACTAATAACTAATAAAGACACAGTAATCATCACTGTACTTAATAATAGTAACTAATAATACTAATAACTAATAAAGACACACAGTTATCATCACTGTACTTAATAATAGAAACTAATAATACTAATAACTAATAAAGACACAGTAATCATCACTGTACTTAATAATAGTAACTAATAATACTAATAACTAATAAAGACACACAGTTATCATCACTGTACTTAATAATAGAAACTAATAATACTAATAACTAATAAAGACACAGTAATCATCACTGTACTTAATAATAGTAACTAATAATACTAATAACTAATAAAGACACACAGTTATCATCACTGTACTTAATAATAGAAACTAATAATACTAATAACTAATAAAGACACAGTAATCATCACTGTACTTAATAATAGTAACTAATAATACTAATAACTAATAAAGACACAGTTATCATCACTGTACTTAATAATAGTGACTAATAATACTAATAACTAATAAAGACACAGTGATCATCACTGTACTTAATAATAGTAACTAATAATACTAATAACTAATAAAGACACACAGTTATCATCACTGTACTTAATAATAGTAACTAATAATACTAATAACTAATAAAGACACAGTTATCATCACTGTACTTAATAATAGTGACTAATAATACTAATAACTAATAAAGACACAGTGATCATCACTGTACTTAATAATAGTAACTAATAATACTAATAACTAATAAAGACACACAGTAATCATCACTGTACTTAATAATAGTAACTAATAATACTAATAACTAATAAAGACACACAGTTATCATCACTGTACTTAATAATAGTAACTAATAATACTAATAACTAATAAAGACACAGTAATCATCACTGTACTTAATAATAGAAACTAATAATACTAATAACTAATAAAGACACAGTAATCATCACTGTACTTAATAATAGTAACTAATAATACTAATAACTAATAAAGACACAGTTATCTTCACTGCCAGAGTAGAGGTGTTGTCTCTCTGTAGCCCGTTAACAAACTGTGTTCTGTGTTCTGTTTATAAGCGCAGGATCGATTTCTACTGGCGGAATGCGTTCATTTTTATTTATGAATTATTTGCATCTGTACGTTTTGAAATTCAGATTGTGACGTCAATATTAATTAACCCAGAATATGATTATTGTTTCTCTTAAATATAAATGACATAACTCATCAAACCTGACACTCGGGAATGATCCACCTTACGTGACTGAATGAAATGAGGATAGATTATGTAAAAAGTGTTCTCTCTCTCTCTCTCTCTCTCTCTCTCTCTCTCTCTCTCTCTCTCTCTCTCTCTCTCTCTCTCTCTCTCTCTCTATATATCTATATATATATATATATATATATATATATATATATATATATATATATACACAAAGTGTTTCGTCTTTCCAGCTCTCTCTCACTTTAATTGTTTCATAATAAAGTTATTGAGCGAAACATCAGATCATGAAAACACAAATCTTTCTAATAAATGAAGAAAGTTGTTTGTGGTCCTTTTGTTGTTCAGACTACAATGAACAATATTTAAACCAGACGGTGAATCAGAAAACGAATCAAATATAAACTAGAGTTTAATCTGATCTGTCTTCACTGTTTACATGTTGAAAGAAATCTCATCGGTCTGATCGGCTGCAGCGTCCAATCACATAACTGATGAACAATGAGGGGGCGTGTCTGCCGTTAAAAGACTTCCTGGAAGTCTTTTAAGAGAATATCTGTCAGAAATGTAATAGAAAATACAAAGGAATATACATGACGCAGATGTTTAACTAAAGAACTACTTTGTCACGAATTCCACTTCATCTGAGATTGTTTTCATCCTGCCTGTTTATTTAACTCTGCTGTCATTCACACCCTATCATCACTCATTCCCCTCACCTGGTCTTCCACGCCCATCTCACCTGCAGCCCATTCCCTCATTAGTCCTCACTATTTAGGTCCACTCACTTGCACTTGTTCCCTGCCAGATTGTCTTGTGTGTCACTGCCAAGCTCGCCAGCGTTATTAAAGTATTATTCATGATCTGCCTGTTTTTTCGACCTTGGATTCTTTGCCTGCCCCTTGTTGGATTTGTTTGCCTTTTTGACTGACCTTTGACCCTGCCTGAACACAAGTAAACCAAGAACAGTTAGGAGCATTTCTGTGAAAGAATAAAGATTGTAAAGAAAGAAGAGATGACAAAGAAACTGCAGTTGGAAGAAAAAGAAGGAAAAATGCAGTGAAAAGGAGAAGTGATTCCTCAGGGTGAGATAATAAAGTAACAGATCAGAACATGTTTGAGTATGAAAGCCAGAGTTCAAGGCAGAGACACGTCAATCAGACAGAAAGCAGAGAACAGAAAGAATTCAGACAGAGAACACCAAGTTCAGCTGGACTACATATTTATGTATATGCACATATATATATATATATATATATGTTTCTGTGTAACATACTCATACTTCATCTAATTATACTAGTTGCACTACTTATATTTTGACTCAAACTATATTTTGCACTTGGATATCAGTTTTTTATTCAATAATTAGAAAGAGACAGTTTGAGTTCATCGGAGAGGGTTAGTGTATTTTTCTTTGATTATAGACAAAAACCTTCCCCATGATTTAAGGTGACCTCTGACCTCCAGGTATCCAATGATGCAATAGTTTTGTGGTCCATCCAGTCCACAGGTGGATGAGGCTGACAGCCGAGTCGCTCGACCCACCATCAAGTCACCGAGCTGAGGATTACAGGAGCCGCCGGGACACTGGTCATTGCGATCCTGGGGGTCCTGGAGTCGAGCTACTGGAAGAAAAACTGCAGGAGGATAGATCAGTAGGTCAAATAACATTTTAAAGTAGTCTGTTCAAAATGTTTCAGCAGACATGAGGAATATTTCCAGATGATGAAATAATGACATCTGTGGTATGAATAGTTTGGAAACATCATTGAACTTCGATAAAGAGCTGTAACAAGAATATATTTGAGAATCTAAAAGAGAATCTGTAAAGATACAGTCAGGCAGAGTCGAGGATTTTCTTTTATATGAATCACAATAAAGACTTTATTTGAGCTTATTGCAATTTACAACAAACAATGATGAATTAGTTGATTTCAGTGGAGAATCATTACATATATCGTATGTAGAACAATTTACAGGAAGGTTTTTAAATACAACAGACTGAGGGGAAAAATCAAGTGACAACAAGCAGAAAAATTCTACGCAAGAGCTCAACAAGTGATTACATGTCTGAAGACACTTCATCTGCTGACAGAACAGAGTTTGATGCCAAAGAAAATCTGACGGATTCTCCCTGAATCTACATACCTGACAAGGCCTGCCTGCATCTATACACCTGATACCCTCCATCCTGGTTCAATACACCTGATTCATCCTAACTGGATCAATACACCTGATTCCCTCTATCCTGGATCAATACACCTGATACATCCATCCTGGATCAATACACCTGATACATCCATCCTGGATCAATACACTTGATACATCCATCCTGGATCAATACACCTGATACATCCATCCTGGATCAAGACACCTGATACATCCATCCTGGATCAATACACCTGATACATCCATCCTGGATCAAGACACCTGATACATCCATCCTGGATCAATACACTTGATACATCCATCCTGGATCAATACACCTGATACATCCATCCTGGATCAAGACACCTGATACATCCATCCTGGATCAAGACACCTGATACATCCATCCTGGATCAATACACCCGATACATCCATCCTGGATCAATAAACCTGATACATCCATCCTGGATCAATACACCTGATACATCCATCTTGGATCAATACACCTGATACATCCATCCTGGATCAATACACCTGATACATCCTAACTGGATCAATACCTCTCCTCTCTTTCTAGATTAATACATTTCCTCTCTGATTAAATGTTAAATCTTGTCTGATCTTTACAATCAGTTCACCTTAAACTCTACCTGATTACATTTGACAGAATCATCAACATCGTGACATCACACGTTATTTTTGAAAATAATTAGACAAACAGCGTCATGTGCCAATCAGCTTCATGTGCCAATCAGCTTAATGTGCCAATCAGCTTAATGTGCCAATCAGCTTCATGTGCCAATCAGCTTCATGTGCCAATCAGCTTCATGTGCCAATCAGCTTAATGTGCCAATCAGCTTCATGTGCCAATCAGCTTCATGTGCCAATCAGCTTCATGTGCCAATCCAAATCCAGAAAATGTGACTAAACAAGCTGAACTCACCTATGAAGAAGATGAAGATCATGTTGTGCTGAGATGTTTGATGGACTCTGATGGACTCTCTGATTGACTGCTGGACTCTCTGCTGGACTATGATGGACTCTCTGATGGACTCTCTTATGGAATCTACTTGATTCTCTGATGAACTCTTATGGACTCTCTCCTGGACTCTGATGGACTCTGCCGGACTCTCTGATGGACTCTGCCGGACTCTCTGATGGACTCTGCCGGACTCTCTGATGGACTCTGCCGGACTCTCTGATGGACTCTCCTGGACTCTGATGGACTCTGCCGGACTCTCTGCTGGACTCTGCTGGACTCTCTGATGGACTCTCTGATGGACTCTCTCACTCTCTCTGCTGGAGCACAAACATGTACAAAGATTCAAACACATAATGAGTTAAATATATAATTTATTGTCTGACGGCTGATCTGAGCTCGGTTTTATCTCCCAAAACAAATAAAACACAAACCTAGAGTCCTGAACACAAACATGAAAAACCACAACCCGACCTTCATCTGTGTGGGACTGTTGACATTTACAATGGACAGGAATTCCCTTCTGGTGGTTTCATGACTCCACATTAAACTGCAGACAAACTACACACGAAGCGAAGAGTCTTTGTCTTTGAGACAGTCCTCCCCCCCACAGTAGCCTTCGGGGACTGATGAACTTTAAGGGGAATGTTTGGGCCTCAGCAGTAATTGTGGTGATTTACTGAATATGAGTGTGTTTCTACTTAAACTCAGAGTAGAAACTGTGCCGACATTTAAAACAATGCAGAAGGTCCTGTTAGTGAATAACAGGCTGTCAGTAACTTTGTGTGAGCAGAAGCAACGTTCATGTTTTATTGTATTTCTGCTGTTAAATATGTGTATAACATTCTAACTTTGTGCCTTCTAAGAATTAAAGACACTATGAAAGAATCAAAGACACATCTAAGATGTAAAGACACCATCTAAGAGTTAAAGACACCATCTAAGATGTAAAGACACCATCTAAGAGTTAAAGACACCATCTAAGAGTTAAAGACACCATCTAAGAGTTAAAGACACCATCTAAGATGTAAAGACACCATCTAAGAGTTAAAGACACCATCTAAGAGTTAAAGACACCATCTAAGATGTAAAGACACCATCTAAGATGTAAAGACACCATCTAAGATGTAAAGACACCATCTAAGAGTTAAAGACACCATCTAAGATGTAAAGACACCATCTAAGATGTAAAGACACCATCTAAGATGTAAAGACACCATCTAAGAGTTAAAGACACCATCTAAGATGTAAAGACACCATCTAAGATGTAAAGACACCATCTAAGAGTTAAAGACACCATCTAAGATGTAAAGACACCATCTAAGAGTTAAAGACACCATCTAAGAGTTAAAGACACCATCTAAGAGTTAAAGACACCATCTAAGAGTTAAAGACACCATCTAAGAGTTAAAGACACCATCTAAGATGTAAAGACACCATCTAAGATGTAAAGACACCATCTAAGAGTTAAAGACACCATCTAAGATGTAAAGACACCATCTAAGAGTTAAAGACACCATCTAAGAGTTAAAGACACCATCTAAGAGTTAAAGACACCATCTAAGAGTTAAAGACACCATCTAAGAGTTAAAGACACCATCTAAGAGTTAAAGACACCATCTAAGATGTAAAGACACCATCTAAGAGTTAAAGACACCATCTAAGAGTTAAAGACACCATCTAAGAGTTAAAGACACCATCTAAGATGTAAAGACACCATCTAAGATGTAAAGACACCATCTAAGATGTAAAGACACCATCTAAGAGTTAAAGACACCATCTAAGATGTAAAGACACCATCTAAGAGTTAAAGACACCATCTAAGAGTTAAAGACACCATCTAAGAGTTAAAGACACCATCTAAGAGTTAAAGACACCATCTAAGATGTAAAGACACCATCTAAGAGTTAAAGACACCATCTAAGATGTAAAGACACCATCTAAGAGTTAAAGACACCATCTAAGATGTAAAGACACCATCTAAGAGTTAAAGACACCATCTAAGAGTTAAAGACACCATCTAAGAGTTAAAGACACCATCTAAGATGTAAAGACACCATCTAAGAGTTAAAGACACCATCTAAGATGTAAAGACACCATCTAAGATGTAAAGACACCATCTAAGAGTTAAAGACACCATCTAAGATGTAAAGACACCATCTAAGAGTTAAAGACACCATCTAAGATGTAAAGACACCATCTAAGAGTTAAAGACACCATCTAAGAGTTAAAGACACCATCTAAGATGTAAAGACACCATCTAAGATGTAAAGACACCATCTAAGAGTTAAAGACACCATCTAAGAGTTAAAGACACCATCTAAGAGTTAAAGACACCATCTAAGAGTTAAAGACACCATCTAAGATGTAAAGACACCATCTAAGAGTTAAAGACACCATCTAAGATGTAAAGACACCATCTAAGAGTTAAAGACACCATCTAAGATGTAAAGACACCATCTAAGAGTTAAAGACACCATCTAAGAGTTAAAGACACCATCTAAGAGTTAAAGACACCATCTAAGATGTAAAGACACCATCTAAGAGTTAAAGACACCATCTAAGATGTAAAGACACCATCTAAGATGTAAAGACACCATCTAAGAGTTAAAGACACCATCTAAGATGTAAAGACACCATCTAAGAGTTAAAGACACCATCTAAGATGTAAAGACACCATCTAAGATGTAAAGACACCATCTAAGAGTTAAAGACACCATCTAAGAGTTAAAGACACCATCTAAGAGTTAAAGACACCATCTAAGATGTAAAGACACCATCTAAGATGTAAAGACACCATCTAAGAGTTAAAGACACCATCTAAGAGTTAAAGACACCATCTAAGAGTTAAAGACACCATCTAAGATGTAAAGACACCATCTAAGATGTAAAGACACCATCTAAGAGTTAAAGACACCATCTAAGAGTTAAAGACACCATCTAAGATTGAAGATTATTTCATTGCTTTATTTCCTCTATTATACAGCCATCGGGTAGGACTGAAAGAATGGCAGGGACTCAGCCTTTGTATATCAGAAATCATTATTAAAGCTAGGGTTTGTAATCTCGAGAAAGTAGCATGAGTTTGCCATATTTTTCAAATAATCCAAGCGAAAAACCCAGCTCAGTCTCTATTTCAATGAAAGTAGCTAGCAGCACCTGCTACAAAAGTTGTTAAATCTACCAAAAAAGTCACTGTGCTGGCAACACTGACAACCCGTGTATTCAGGCCTTCCTTTCAAAGCCACTCCCCCAAAAGTGAAATACTAAATAATGACCGTAAACATATAATAAAAGTAAACAAACACAGCTATTGTTAGTACTTACAGCTTTCAAGCTAGCAGCTTGTGGAACACTTTTATTATACTAAATGATTTACCACCACACATCAAGAAAACTGTAACAACCTCAGAATAAGTATTTAGAAAGTATTTAGAAAAGTGAAAGTTGATCTGTTTTCTACTACAGCCAGTCACTGTCATTGCCACGGTAACATGTTCTCCAACAGATTACACTTATTAAAACTAAACACACATCAACTCAGTTTATCTGCTTACATTTGGTTGAGAGGTTTTGTTAGAAGCTACTGATTAAATCCAGGTTGGTGGAGAGCAACACCTCCAACATGTCAAATAAAGATTAAAGACACTTTATCAATCTACCAACATCATAAATCATCATAAATCGACTAGCAACAGGGTTCAGGTCTCATTTGGAACAAATAAGAGAGTGAATAGGAGCCTACCTGTTTCTGCTGCCACACTAAAAGAATGAACACACCTGGGCAGGTAACAGCACACCTGAGACAAATGTAGCCAGAGGCTGTTTGTATCAACGAGAGAAAGAGAGAGAGAGAGGGAGAGAGAGAGAGAGACATAGAGAGAGAGAGAGAGAGACATAGAAAGAGAGGGAGAGAGAGACATAGAGAGAGAGAGAGGGAGAGAGAGAGAAAGAAAGAGAGCGAGAGAGAGACATAGAAAGAGAGGGAGAGAGAGACATAGAGAGGGAGAGAGAGAGAAAGAAAGAGAGCGAGAGAGAGACATAGAAAGAGAGGGAGAGAGAGACATAGAGAGAGAGAGAGAGAGAGAGAGAGACATAGAGAGAGAGGGAGAGAGAGACATAGAGAGAGAGGGAGAGAAAGAGAGAGATTTTTTTAGATTGTTACAAAAACACTTTATTTACATATTTATAATTTGTACAATTTCTACAATTCAATAAAGTGCTACTGCGTTAAAATTACAGGTTGTTTTAAAAATATATATATATAATAATTTATCTGATAAAAACGTGTGCAAACATCAACGCATCATTGACCACAGAACAAACAATGTTATTAAAACACCAACACTGTTTAAAAGCATCCAAGTCTCCAATGTGTTTATAAAAC
>JAVDOI010000014.1:941331-966331 GCA_032191485.1 Leptoclinus maculatus
ACCCTAACCCTAACCCTAACCCTAACCCTAACCCTAACCCTAACCCTAACCCTAACCCTAACCCTAACCCTAACCCTAACCCTAACCCTAACCCTAACCCTAACCCTAACCCTAACCCTAACCCTAACCCTAACCCTAACCCTAACCCTAACCCTAACCCTAACCCTAACCCTAACCCTAACCCTAACCCTAACCCTAACCCTAACCCTAACCCTAACCCTAACCCTAACCCTAACCCTAACCCTAACCCTAACCCTAACCCTAACCCTAACCCTAACCCTAACCCTAACCCTAACCCTAACCCTAACCCTAACCCTAACCCTAACCCTAACCCTAACCCTAACCCTAACCCTAACCCTAACCCTAACCCTAACCCTAACCCTAACCCTAACCCTAACCCTAACCCTAACCCTAACCCTAACCCTAACCCTAACCCTAACCCTAACCCTAACCCTAACCCTAACCCTAACCCTAACCCTAACCCTAACCCTAACCCTAACCCTAACCCTAACCCTAACCCTAACCCTAACCCTAACCCTAACCCTAACCCTAACCCTAACCCTAACCCTAACCCTAACCCTAACCCTAACCCTAACCCTAACCCTAACCCTAACCCTAACCCTAACCCTAACCCTAACCCTAACCCTAACCCTAACCCTAACCCTAACCCTAACCCTAACCCTAACCCTAACCCTAACCCTAACCCTAACCCTAACCCTAACCCTAACCCTAACCCAACCCTAACCCAACCCTAACCCTAACCCTAACCCTAACCCTAACCCTAACCCTAACCCTAACCCTAACCCTAACCCTAACCCTAACCCTAACCCTAACCCTAACCCTAACCCTAACCCTAACCCTAACCCTAACCCTAACCCTAACCCTAACCCTAACCCTAACCCTAACCCTAACCCTAACCCTAACCCTAACCCTAACCCTAACCCTAACCCTAACCCTAACCCTAACCCTAACCCTAACCCTAACCCTAACCCTAACCCTAACCCTAACCCTAACCCTAACCCTAACCCTAACCCTAACCCTAACCCTAACCCTAACCCTAACCCTAACCCTAACCCTAACCCTAACCCTAACCCTAACCCTAACCCTAACCCTAACCCTAACCCTAACCCTAACCCTAACCCTAACCCTAACCCTAACCCTAACCCTAACCCTAACCCTAACCCTAACCCTAACCCTAACCCTAACCCTAACCCTAACCCTAACCCTAACCCTAACCCTAACCCTAACCCTAACCCTAACCCTAACCCTAACCCTAACCCTAACCCTAACCCTAACCCTAACCCTAACCCTAACCCTAACCCTAACCCTAACCCTAACCCTAACCCTAACCCTAACCCTAACCCTAACCCTAACCCTAACCCTAACCCTAACCCTAACCCTAACCCTAACCCTAACCCTAACCCTAACCCTAACCCTAACCCTAACCCTAACCCTAACCCTAACCCTAACCCTAACCCTAACCCTAACCCTAACCCTAACCCTAACCCTAACCCTAACCCTAACCCTAACCCTAACCCTAACCCTAACCCTAACCCTAACCCTAACCCTAACCCTAACCCTAACCCTAACCCTAACCCTAACCCTAACCCTAACCCTAACCCTAACCCTAACCCTAACCCTAACCCTAACCCTAACCCTAACCCTAACCCTAACCCTAACCCTAACCCTAACCCTAACCCTAACCCTAACCCTAACCCTAACCCTAACCCTAACCCTAACCCTAACCCTAACCCTAACCCTAACCCTAACCCTAACCCTAACCCTAACCCTAACCCTAACCCTAACCCTAACCCTAACCCTAACCCTAACCCTAACCCTAACCCTAACCCTAACCCTAACCCTAACCCTAACCCTAACCCTAACCCTAACCCTAACCCTAACCCTAACCCTAACCCTAACCCTAACCCTAACCCTAACCCTAACCCTAACCCTAACCCTAACCCTAACCCTAACCCTAACCCTAACCCTAACCCTAACCCTAACCCTAACCCTAACCCTAACCCTAACCCTAACCCTAACCCTAACCCTAACCCTAACCCTAACCCTAACCCTAACCCTAACCCTAACCCTAACCCTAACCCTAACCCTAACCCTAACCCTAACCCTAACCCTAACCCTAACCCTAACCCTAACCCTAACCCTAACCCTAACCCTAACCCTAACCCTAACCCTAACCCTAACCCTAACCCTAACCCTAACCCTAACCCTAACCCTAACCCTAACCCTAACCCTAACCCTAACCCTAACCCTAACCCTAACCCTAACCCTAACCCTAACCCTAACCCTAACCCTAACCCTAACCCTAACCCTAACCCTAACCCTAACCCTAACCCTAACCCTAACCCTAACCCTAACCCTAACCCTAACCCTAACCCTAACCCTAACCCTAACCCTAACCCTAACCCTAACCCTAACCCTAACCCTAACCCTAACCCTAACCCTAACCCTAACCCTAACCCTAACCCTAACCCTAACCCTAACCCTAACCCTAACCCTAACCCTAACCCTAACCCTAACCCTAACCCTAACCCTAACCCTAACCCTAACCCTAACCCTAACCCTAACCCTAACCCTAACCCTAACCCTAACCCTAACCCTAACCCTAACCCTAACCCTAACCCTAACCCTAACCCTAACCCTAACCCTAACCCTAACCCTAACCCTAACCCTAACCCTAACCCTAACCCTAACCCTAACCCTAACCCTAACCCTAACCCTAACCCTAACCCTAACCCTAACCCTAACCCTAACCCTAACCCTAACCCTAACCCTAACCCTAACCCTAACCCTAACCCTAACCCTAACCCTAACCCTAACCCTAACCCTAACCCTAACCCTAACCCTAACCCTAACCCTAACCCTAACCCTAACCCTAACCCTAACCCTAACCCTAACCCTAACCCTAACCCTAACCCTAACCCTAACCCTAACCCTAACCCTAACCCTAACCCTAACCCTAACCCTAACCCTAACCCTAACCCTAACCCTAACCCTAACCCTAACCCTAACCCTAACCCTAACCCTAACCCTAACCCTAACCCTAACCCTAACCCTAACCCTAACCCTAACCCTAACCCTAACCCTAACCCTAACCCTAACCCTAACCCTAACCCTAACCCTAACCCTAACCCTAACCCTAACCCTAACCCTAACCCTAACCCTAACCCTAACCCTAACCCTAACCCTAACCCTAACCCTAACCCTAACCCTAACCCTAACCCTAACCCTAACCCTAACCCTAACCCTAACCCTAACCCTAACCCTAACCCTAACCCTAACCCTAACCCTAACCCTAACCCTAACCCTAACCCTAACCCTAACCCTAACCCTAACCCTAACCCTAACCCTAACCCTAACCCTAACCCTAACCCTAACCCTAACCCTAACCCTAACCCTAACCCTAACCCTAACCCTAACCCTAACCCTAACCCTAACCCTAACCCTAACCCTAACCCTAACCCTAACCCTAACCCTAACCCTAACCCTAACCCTAACCCTAACCCTAACCCTAACCCTAACCCTAACCCTAACCCTAACCCTAACCCTAACCCTAACCCTAACCCTAACCCTAACCCTAACCCTAACCCTAACCCTAACCCTAACCCTAACCCTAACCCTAACCCTAACCCTAACCCTAACCCTAACCCTAACCCTAACCCTAACCCTAACCCTAACCCTAACCCTAACCCTAACCCTAACCCTAACCCTAACCCTAACCCTAACCCTAACCCTAACCCTAACCCTAACCCTAACCCTAACCCTAACCCTAACCCTAACCCTAACCCTAACCCTAACCCTAACCCTAACCCTAACCCTAACCCTAACCCTAACCCTAACCCTAACCCTAACCCTAACCCTAACCCTAACCCTAACCCTAACCCTAACCCTAACCCTAACCCTAACCCTAACCCTAACCCTAACCCTAACCCTAACCCTAACCCTAACCCTAACCCTAACCCTAACCCTAACCCTAACCCTAACCCTAACCCTAACCCTAACCCTAACCCTAACCCTAACCCTAACCCTAACCCTAACCCTAACCCTAACCCTAACCCTAACCCTAACCCTAACCCTAACCCTAACCCTAACCCTAACCCTAACCCTAACCCTAACCCTAACCCTAACCCTAACCCTAACCCTAACCCTAACCCTAACCCTAACCCTAACCCTAACCCTAACCCTAACCCTAACCCTAACCCTAACCCTAACCCTAACCCTAACCCTAACCCTAACCCTAACCCTAACCCTAACCCTAACCCTAACCCTAACCCTAACCCTAACCCTAACCCTAACCCTAACCCTAACCCTAACCCTAACCCTAACCCTAACCCTAACCCTAACCCTAACCCTAACCCTAACCCTAACCCTAACCCTAACCCTAACCCTAACCCTAACCCTAACCCTAACCCTAACCCTAACCCTAACCCTAACCCTAACCCTAACCCTAACCCTAACCCTAACCCTAACCCTAACCCTAACCCTAACCCTAACCCTAACCCTAACCCTAACCCTAACCCTAACCCTAACCCTAACCCTAACCCTAACCCTAACCCTAACCCTAACCCTAACCCTAACCCTAACCCTAACCCTAACCCTAACCCTAACCCTAACCCTAACCCTAACCCTAACCCTAACCCTAACCCTAACCCTAACCCTAACCCTAACCCTAACCCTAACCCTAACCCTAACCCTAACCCTAACCCTAACCCTAACCCTAACCCTAACCCTAACCCTAACCCTAACCCTAACCCTAACCCTAACCCTAACCCTAACCCTAACCCTAACCCTAACCCTAACCCTAACCCTAACCCTAACCCTAACCCTAACCCTAACCCTAACCCTAACCCTAACCCTAACCCTAACCCTAACCCTAACCCTAACCCTAACCCTAACCCTAACCCTAACCCTAACCCTAACCCTAACCCTAACCCTAACCCTAACCCTAACCCTAACCCTAACCCTAACCCTAACCCTAACCCTAACCCTAACCCTAACCCTAACCCTAACCCTAACCCTAACCCTAACCCTAACCCTAACCCTAACCCTAACCCTAACCCTAACCCTAACCCTAACCCTAACCCTAACCCTAACCCTAACCCTAACCCTAACCCTAACCCTAACCCTAACCCTAACCCTAACCCTAACCCTAACCCTAACCCTAACCCTAACCCTAACCCTAACCCTAACCCTAACCCTAACCCTAACCCTAACCCTAACCCTAACCCTAACCCTAACCCTAACCCTAACCCTAACCCTAACCCTAACCCTAACCCTAACCCTAACCCTAACCCTAACCCTAACCCTAACCCTAACCCTAACCCTAACCCTAACCCTAACCCTAACCCTAACCCTAACCCTAACCCTAACCCTAACCCTAACCCTAACCCTAACCCTAACCCTAACCCTAACCCTAACCCTAACCCTAACCCTAACCCTAACCCTAACCCTAACCCTAACCCTAACCCTAACCCTAACCCTAACCCTAACCCTAACCCTAACCCTAACCCTAACCCTAACCCTAACCCTAACCCTAACCCTAACCCTAACCCTAACCCTAACCCTAACCCTAACCCTAACCCTAACCCTAACCCTAACCCTAACCCTAACCCTAACCCTAACCCTAACCCTAACCCTAACCCTAACCCTAACCCTAACCCTAACCCTAACCCTAACCCTAACCCTAACCCTAACCCTAACCCTAACCCTAACCCTAACCCTAACCCTAACCCTAACCCTAACCCTAACCCTAACCCTAACCCTAACCCTAACCCTAACCCTAACCCTAACCCTAACCCTAACCCTAACCCTAACCCTAACCCTAACCCTAACCCTAACCCTAACCCTAACCCTAACCCTAACCCTAACCCTAACCCTAACCCTAACCCTAACCCTAACCCTAACCCTAACCCTAACCCTAACCCTAACCCTAACCCTAACCCTAACCCTAACCCTAACCCTAACCCTAACCCTAACCCTAACCCTAACCCTAACCCTAACCCTAACCCTAACCCTAACCCTAACCCTAACCCTAACCCTAACCCTAACCCTAACCCTAACCCTAACCCTAACCCTAACCCTAACCCTAACCCTAACCCTAACCCTAACCCTAACCCTAACCCTAACCCTAACCCTAACCCTAACCCTAACCCTAACCCTAACCCTAACCCTAACCCTAACCCTAACCCTAACCCTAACCCTAACCCTAACCCTAACCCTAACCCTAACCCTAACCCTAACCCTAACCCTAACCCTAACCCTAACCCTAACCCTAACCCTAACCCTAACCCTAACCCTAACCCTAACCCTAACCCTAACCCTAACCCTAACCCTAACCCTAACCCTAACCCTAACCCTAACCCTAACCCTAACCCTAACCCTAACCCTAACCCTAACCCTAACCCTAACCCTAACCCTAACCCTAACCCTAACCCTAACCCTAACCCTAACCCTAACCCTAACCCTAACCCTAACCCTAACCCTAACCCTAACCCTAACCCTAACCCTAACCCTAACCCTAACCCTAACCCTAACCCTAACCCTAACCCTAACCCTAACCCTAACCCTAACCCTAACCCTAACCCTAACCCTAACCCTAACCCTAACCCTAACCCTAACCCTAACCCTAACCCTAACCCTAACCCTAACCCTAACCCTAACCCTAACCCTAACCCTAACCCTAACCCTAACCCTAACCCTAACCCTAACCCTAACCCTAACCCTAACCCTAACCCTAACCCTAACCCTAACCCTAACCCTAACCCTAACCCTAACCCTAACCCTAACCCTAACCCTAACCCTAACCCTAACCCTAACCCTAACCCTAACCCTAACCCTAACCCTAACCCTAACCCTAACCCTAACCCTAACCCTAACCCTAACCCTAACCCTAACCCTAACCCTAACCCTAACCCTAACCCTAACCCTAACCCTAACCCTAACCCTAACCCTAACCCTAACCCTAACCCTAACCCTAACCCTAACCCTAACCCTAACCCTAACCCTAACCCTAACCCTAACCCTAACCCTAACCCTAACCCTAACCCTAACCCTAACCCTAACCCTAACCCTAACCCTAACCCTAACCCTAACCCTAACCCTAACCCTAACCCTAACCCTAACCCTAACCCTAACCCTAACCCTAACCCTAACCCTAACCCTAACCCTAACCCTAACCCTAACCCTAACCCTAACCCTAACCCTAACCCTAACCCTAACCCTAACCCTAACCCTAACCCTAACCCTAACCCTAACCCTAACCCTAACCCTAACCCTAACCCTAACCCTAACCCTAACCCTAACCCTAACCCTAACCCTAACCCTAACCCTAACCCTAACCCTAACCCTAACCCTAACCCTAACCCTAACCCTAACCCTAACCCTAACCCTAACCCTAACCCTAACCCTAACCCTAACCCTAACCCTAACCCTAACCCTAACCCTAACCCTAACCCTAACCCTAACCCTAACCCTAACCCTAACCCTAACCCTAACCCTAACCCTAACCCTAACCCTAACCCTAACCCTAACCCTAACCCTAACCCTAACCCTAACCCTAACCCTAACCCTAACCCTAACCCTAACCCTAACCCTAACCCTAACCCTAACCCTAACCCTAACCCTAACCCTAACCCTAACCCTAACCCTAACCCTAACCCTAACCCTAACCCTAACCCTAACCCTAACCCTAACCCTAACCCTAACCCTAACCCTAACCCTAACCCTAACCCTAACCCTAACCCTAACCCTAACCCTAACCCTAACCCTAACCCTAACCCTAACCCTAACCCTAACCCTAACCCTAACCCTAACCCTAACCCTAACCCTAACCCTAACCCTAACCCTAACCCTAACCCTAACCCTAACCCTAACCCTAACCCTAACCCTAACCCTAACCCTAACCCTAACCCTAACCCTAACCCTAACCCTAACCCTAACCCTAACCCTAACCCTAACCCTAACCCTAACCCTAACCCTAACCCTAACCCTAACCCTAACCCTAACCCTAACCCTAACCCTAACCCTAACCCTAACCCTAACCCTAACCCTAACCCTAACCCTAACCCTAACCCTAACCCTAACCCTAACCCTAACCCTAACCCTAACCCTAACCCTAACCCTAACCCTAACCCTAACCCTAACCCTAACCCTAACCCTAACCCTAACCCTAACCCTAACCCTAACCCTAACCCTAACCCTAACCCTAACCCTAACCCTAACCCTAACCCTAACCCTAACCCTAACCCTAACCCTAACCCTAACCCTAACCCTAACCCTAACCCCAACCCCAACCCCAACCCCAACCCTAACCCAACCCTAACCCTAACCCTAACCCTAACCCTAACCCTAACCCTAACCCTAACCCTAACCCTAACCCTAACCCTAACCCTAACCCTAACCCTAACCCTAACCCTAACCCTAACCCTAACCCTAACCCTAACCCTAACCCTAACCCTAACCCTAACCCTAACCCTAACCCTAACCCTAACCCTAACCCTAACCCTAACCCTAACCCTAACCCTAACCCTAACCCTAACCCTAACCCTAACCCTAACCCTAACCCTAACCCTAACCCTAACCCTAACCCTAACCCTAACCCTAACCCTAACCCTAACCCTAACCCTAACCCTAACCCTAACCCTAACCCTAACCCTAACCCTAACCCTAACCCTAACCCTAACCCTAACCCTAACCCTAACCCTAACCCTAACCCTAACCCTAACCCTAACCCTAACCCTAACCCTAACCCTAACCCTAACCCTAACCCTAACCCTAACCCTAACCCTAACCCTAACCCTAACCCTAACCCTAACCCTAACCCTAACCCTAACCCTAACCCTAACCCTAACCCTAACCCTAACCCTAACCCTAACCCTAACCCTAACCCTAACCCTAACCCTAACCCTAACCCTAACCCTAACCCTAACCCTAACCCTAACCCTAACCCTAACCCTAACCCTAACCCTAACCCTAACCCTAACCCTAACCCTAACCCTAACCCTAACCCTAACCCTAACCCTAACCCTAACCCTAACCCTAACCCTAACCCTAACCCTAACCCTAACCCTAACCCTAACCCTAACCCTAACCCTAACCCTAACCCTAACCCTAACCCTAACCCTAACCCTAACCCTAACCCTAACCCTAACCCTAACCCTAACCCTAACCCTAACCCTAACCCTAACCCTAACCCTAACCCTAACCCTAACCCTAACCCTAACCCTAACCCTAACCCTAACCCTAAACCCTAAACCCTAACCCTAACCCTAACCCTAACCCTAACCCTAACCCTAACCCTAACCCTAACCCTAACCCTAACCCTAACCCTAACCCTAACCCTAACCCTCTAACCCTAACCCTAACCCCCTAACCCTAACCCTAACCCTAACCCTAACCCTAACCCTAACCCTAACCCTAACCCTAACCCTAACCCTAACCCTAACCCTAACCCTAACCCTAACCCTAACCCTAACCCTAACCCTAACCCTAACCCTAACCCTAACCCTAACCCTAACCCTGACCCTGACCCTGACCCTGACCCTGACCCTGACCCTGACCCTGACCCTGACCCTAACCCTCTAACCCTGACCCTGACCCTGACCCTGACCCTGACCCTGACCCTGACCCTGACCCTGACCCTAACCCTAACCCTAACCCTAACCCTAACCCTAACCCTAACCCTAACCCTAACCCTAACCCTAACCCTAACCCTAACCCTAACCCTAACCCTAACCCTAACCCTAACCCTAACCCTAACCCTAACCCTAACCCTAACCCTAACCCTAACCCTAACCCTAACCCTAACCCTAACCCTAACCCTAACCCTAACCCTAACCCTAACCCTAACCCTAACCCTAACCCTAACCCTAACCCTAACCCTAACCCTAACCCTAACCCTAACCCTAACCCTAACCCTAACCCTAACCCTAACCCTAACCCTAACCCTAACCCTAACCCTAACCCTAACCCTAACCCTAACCCTAACCCTAACCCTAACCCTAACCCTAAAGAGAGAGCACAGAAACCCCGCCGTTCTCCCGTGCTGAACCTCTTCCTTTACGGTTTGCGAGGCCAGCCTACTCGGGGACGGGGGACCATTCACCCTTTACTAATCGGCCGCGCTGCGCTTGGCCAAGGGTAGTGCCTCGGAAGGTCACTAGTCTTGTTTGGAGGATATGGACTCCAAACTGGGCAATGGGTGAGGTAATTAGCTAGGAATGCCCAGTCGAGGCACATCCCTAGGCCCTCTACATTTGCAGTTTACCAATGGGCGGTCATTACATTTGCCGTGACCGCCCGGCCCAGGGCGGACCATGACCGGGCACACCAATACCTGTATGTGGCCCCGAAGACTGAATGGCTGGGGGCCATTCTCGGACTAATGAATTTCTTCACTTTGACATTCAAGCCTCGGACCCCCTTTCTGGTCGTTGGTTCCATGAATATCCCCCGTAGTAGGGTTACGGGTTCCGATAGGACACCTTTCCCCGACGTAGAGCTCGTTCCTAAAGCTCAGTCCGGCCTTCATCTATGTTCACCTTAAGTATACGACTATACTTAACCTCAACTAAACCGCGGCCTTTCACATTGCATTCGTGGCGAACGGCCCTCCTGTACTGCAGTACTACTAGATCGTGTTACCGCCACGGCTGTCTCCGGGAACATCCCTACAGCAGCTAAGAATGGTACTCTTTAGGTGACATGCAGCTCCAGGGACGCTGCTAGTAACTTCCCTCGGCCATCCATACGGCTGCTGCGGGCTCTGAATCAACTAGACTACTAGACATCGGCCGGCAAGCTGTCGTCGGATTTATGCAGGGGGTATCACGACAGTCACCTCCGGGCCCCCTGCCCCCGGAGGGACTGCAAGTAGTAGGGCCCTTTCCTCCCGCACCTACATCTTACGATGCTTGTCTTACTTGCAACGCCGCGACGACCGCTCCCTAGATCTGACATACTCAAGTTCTAGCCTGCGTCTGGCTGTATGGTTTTCGGAGCAACCTGGCGCAGGTGGGTCCGCCCGTTGACCGCGTCGGCCGCCCTACGTGGGCGCCCGATTTGCACACGGACGGACATGAGTATGCTGGGCCTGCGTGCCTGAGGGTTGGAACCGGGGTACTCAGGCACTGGTGACAGGCCCCCAGATCCTTTCTCCGGCTTTCCCTTGCAAAGCCTCGGAAAGTCGACTAGCTGCTCCTAGTCTGCGCTCAAGAGAACGAAGGTATGGTATACCTGCGAAATCCAACTGCGGTCTGTGTGTTCGAGTTTGCCGTGAACGGCCAGTAGGACCGAGGCTGTGGCCTTGGACCTTCCATGGAGAACACATAGCCGATACCGAGGGCAACAAGTACCTGCTGGAATACCAGGCGGTTGACACCAGAAGAGCGAGGCGCGGCCCTCCTATAGAGTTTGGTGGGGGTCCGTATACGCCGGCAGACCCGCTCCACCCGAGGGAAGGTGTCTGTGGTACTGAGAGTGTTATCATCATGGTACTCTCTCTACTCGTTGCGGACAAGTATACGCCGCTTGGACACTGGAGCTTACCCAGTGTCCTGTTTTGAAGTGGCAATCCACTTCCCTCTACTACATGAAGGCGGTCATTATATCCAGAGAATACAACAGCGTCCTCCTGCTTACGAGTTTAGCAAAGCTACGGCGCCGTGCGATGCTCAGGCCCAATTCCTTCAGAAAATCCTCATTCTCTGTCGGCCACTTGCCTCTGGCTCCGACGGGGAAACCAAAGACTAGGGCTTCCTTTAAATGAGACCTCTCTTTTCGCAATACATTCAATAGAGGTCGGTACTTACACTCCTTTTCGATCCGCGCACTCCCAAGAGTCTCTTCATCGCGTTCGTACCGAATCGTAACGTCGGCTACGAGCGCTTTATCGGCTTTCGTACAGATCAAGTCCGGGGCAACGCTCCTCCCGTCGGGCATGCCCCAGCGTTTCTCTCTCTCCACACTCCAACCATACCGCTCGGCCTCCGCTGCGACGATCTCACATACCTTATTGTGCCTTCGAATACGGGCGTCCCGGGTGGCTGGACAGGCACCTAGTATGTGAGGGCAGGTCTCGGGGAATGCCCGACAATATCGACAGAACGAGTTAGGGGAGGGCGTTCTCCCCCGTCCGTGAAACTCGCGGGTTGGGTACACATTTGCTCTAAGCTTCAACGCAGCAATAAACTGACCGGGCCTGAACCCTGCACCTGCAGGGCTCGCGAGCCAGCAATTACTGGTTTTGTCGGCTTCGAACACACGCACGCCTTTCCCTTGGGACTTCATGTCCGCCCATCTGTCAAATTCGACCTGGCGCCAGTCACACGGGACTAGACGCTTCCGCGGCGTCAACGAGTCGGCGGGCAACCCGTCGCCGCCCACTGCCGTCTCCTCCCGGTTGGTACCCACCGTGTTGGGGCCTAAATCCGGGAGTTCAGACAGTGTACCACCGGCTCTCAGCCATGCCCTCTTAAATGTATTGCGATTTCGAGATCGATGGGAGACCCAACTTACCATTTCATCCGTAGAGTGATATAGTTTGTAGATCCGTCGGGCCTGCATGGATGGCACACACCTTGACAACTTAGGGATGCCCAGACCGCCACTGGATTGTCTGGAGTACAGTATCCCGTCCGTCGTGCAAGTTGGCAGATGAAGATAGGACTTCACCGCCCGCTTTATGTGCCAATCCATTTCCGTCAGGGCTGTAGTCGATAGCATACAGTGGTCCGCTGCGAAGATCACCCGTGGGATCGCGAAGTCTCTCAACAACTCCACCTTGTCCACTGGGTCCAAAGGTGCCTGCCCGATTGCCATGGTCCATTGCTGGACCTTGGCGCTCACATCTGCAAGAGACAGTCCGGCCGCCGGGTTCACGTTGACCCCAAGGTATCTGACTGACTCATCCGGTCCTACCAGGTGGATGGGCTTGGCATTTACATGCCAGGCTCTGCAGTCGTTCACCCTGAGCGTCCCCTGTGATCTTTCCATAAGGAACCCGTGGCACTTACTGGGCTGGACGCACATACCAGTAAGCTCACAGAAAGTCTCGAGAATTGCAATGTTGAGGGCCATACCCTCCCAGGAGTTACTCACCATCATTAGATCATCCGCAAAGGCCATCGCTACTAAGGGCTTCCCGTCCACGGCAAAGCCCCTGCCCTCGCGCTCAAGTGTTTGGATTAGCGGATCCAAAGCTAGGTTGAAGAGTAGAGGCGACAAGGGGTCCCCCTGCTTCACTCCAACCCTCATGGCGATGCTCTCGGTAAAACCTCCAGAGCACCCCACCTTGGTCGTACAATGTTCATAAGAGCTCTGGATGAGCCCCAACATGTGGTCGTCCAGCCCTTTCTGCCTCAGAACACTCAGGATGTGTTCATGAGATACCGTGTCAAAAGCCTTAGCAAAGTCTATAAACACCACCGCTAAGGCGAGGCCTCTTTTCCTGCTCAGTTTCATGATGCTGTCGAGCATCATGAGGTTCTCTGAGCACCCAGGGGAGGATATGAAACCCCTTTGGCGTGGATGCAGAGGACACGCCTTGGTCATCCTCTGCGTCATAATGCGGGAAAAGAGCCGCAAAACCACAGACCCGATAGTGATGGGGCGCCATTGGTTGACGTCCCCATGCCGAGTCGTATCTGCGGTTTTCGGTATTAGTGTCGTTCTGCACTTCTTAAAGGCGGGAGGCAGGGCACCCAGGACCAACCAGGAGGAGAACATGTGCGCCAACTTGTACCCCTTTGGATCCCATAACAGCAGAGCCCCTCTTGAGGTGCCGTCAGGGCCCGCAGCGGTACGGCTTTTCATACAACGAATGTTTGAGACCACCTCTAGAGGAGTGATCAGATTGCAAAATACCGAGTTGTCCACACGACCGTCGCCCATAAACTGACCCAATCCACCAAACGGCCCTACGTCTCCCCATCTGCCTTTGAACACCGAGGTGATCTCCGACAGGGGAACGGGACATTGTGTCCCCACCTGTCCATCGAGGACAAATGACGCAAGTTTCGAACGGTCTTTTCGGAGTAAGCAGTATAACTGCTTTCGAAGAGCTCTCCGCGTCACAGCACTCTTCACTCCTTGGCTGATGGGTCGGCTCCTTCGCGCTACTCGTGCTTTCACACTGGCTCCCGCTTTCCGCCCCAACTTTCGAGCTATCTCGGAGGCTGCAGAAAAGACTGCTTCCCGCGAGCAGTCAGCCTCGTAAACCGTTCTATAAGCATACCCTGCAGTCAACTCACCTCCCGGGTACACTTGGGAACGCACCAGATCGTCAAGCGCTCTCTTGACTAAGTGTACCGGTATGGGGGGTGGGCCTGGAGCAACCAACGTCCGACGAAGCGCTATTTCTTCGTTGACCAAAGACTGCGAGGCAACTCTCAGTTTACTGGGGGTTTGATACAATAGTCTGCATTTGGATCTGACCTGCTCCCCTGTTTTTCCTGTATCCAAAAGCAGTGCCACCTCCTCGCATTGAGGGGCTGTTGGCATGCTCAGGAACCGACTAGCTATCTCCTCTATTTCCTTAGTCGACCATAGGGCCTCCCTAGCCGGCAGTCGCCCGCCACCCCCAAATCCCGACGTCCGCCGCGCATGTTCCAACGGGTGCCGGTGCCGTCTATGCTGGGATCTCCCAATGACCGTGGGAAAGGCTTGTGAGCAGTGTTCGCATTTGTAACTGCTTCTGTTCACCAGAGTGGGGGAACCTCCCACTTTGCACCTGGATAGGTGGCATGTAACCTGGTGACGCCTCGGTCGTGAGAATCCGCACTGACGGCACTGCCAACGCAACTCCACCGTGCCGTGAACCTTAGAGATGTGAGTCTCCAGGTCCCGTACGGTGGCTACATATGCACCGCATATCGCACACGCGCCAGGGTCGGGTAGGAAAATGACGGCCGCGCGACCGACAGGGCTCCCCGGATTGGCTAGATCCTTCAAGGAGACAACAGGAGCAGGCTGATGCGGCAGTACACCCGGGTTCTCGACAACGCTGGGCCCCGGTGTCTCTTTTGCCGCTACCTCAGATCTCACCACTCGGTCCGATCCTTCATGCCTTTCCGCGGATTGGCACGGGGGAGACTGAGGGACATGTATCTCGAGTGGAACCCCCACTATCGTTGACTTAAGCGTGGCGCGCTTCTTAAGGCCTCCGGCTCTACGACCGGGCATCCTCTTGCTCACTTCAAGAGGCCCCACTACTTTACTCCCACCGGCGGGTTTCGAGCTTGGGGGCGCGCCGCACTCCTGTACCAACAAGTGATAAGGGTTTATAGTGCGAGCAAGGCCACCAGCAACCCTGTCATCTGGATTGACCTCACTCACACTCTTCTCTAAATTGCCTTCAGGTAGGTTCGAATACGTTAGGCCGTTGTCAGGGTCCCCAAGCCTGGGGTGCCCTAGACGTGACCGGCATGTCTGGGTGGCAATCAGTCGCCCCCGGAGCGGCTTTCGGTCCGCATCGGGCAACCTGACCCTTTCAGCACCGGTCGGTCCAACTAAACCCGGAGGCTTCATGCTAGCTGTATCTATAGCTGCTAGCAAATTGGGCGTCCTGGCGGGTCTTGCACCCTAGACCCAGGACTCAGGCGAGTAGCTGCTGTCAAATCTGTTAAGCTCAGACCAGCTTATTATGCTACCCTCCTCTTGGCTCCCTCTAGACCGGCACAACTTGACTCAATTTTACTCGCTTTCCAACAAGGTCGTTTGCGCTCTAACGTTGTCCCGATTATCATCGGGAGCGACGCTTCCGTACACCGGCCTTAGCCTTTATCTAGGTGTCGGTGGTCCAAGGGGCTGAGTCTCTGGGTCTATGTTGTACGTGCAACTCGTACATATTGTCGCCCTCAGTCCGCCGGTTGACATCGTATAACCAGCCGGCGTTGAATACCGAGACTTCGGAGCAGTAGGAAGGACTTATCGGAACCTAATTTCTCGACCTCCCTCGGACGCATGGGCTTGAAACTTTGCACGCCTGAAGGCAGGAGCAGCCACAGGCCATAAGGTCGTGGCCCTCCTAGTAAGGCTCTGTAGGCATCTCTCTCACTTAGTCGTCCGAAGACGTAGGCATGGACCCGCGGGCTGACCCCGGCCCAACCGACAGCTTTTTAACAATTAACTGGCCCGGTCCTCTCCCTTGAGGCATTACTCTCACGGTCAACCTATGCCGAGAGGCGCAACTGCACTCACGGTCAACCTATGCCAGGAGATTTCCAGGGCCATGACAGGTTACTGGGCGAAACCTTTACATTTCTATTCTCAGCAGAGTCACAGTCACTCCCGCCATTTCACCTGCGCTTATTGAACTTCTTCACTTTGACATTCGTAGCACTGGGCAGTAATCACATCGCTTATCGAACGATGTTCTGTTATAACCAAACTGCCGGATTTAATTAGCCGGGAGCCGTTCGGCGGGTTCCATGTAGGGCCACTCTTAGACGGTAATCAGACGGGGCGTCTCGATCTCGCTGCAATAGGGCAACCAGGAGGTGCGAGGAGAGTCCGGAGACCCCCCTGCGCGTGGGCCCTCCCGGCCATAGAGGCGAACCCGCTGGCCGGAGGAACCACCCACCAAAGTAGATGACGGGGGCCCTCCGATGGCGGGTTGCGAATGCCGGTCGGTAAGCTCCAGGCGCACCTTAAACATCTGTCAATCCGATTCCGAGGCTCTCTTATGGGGGTCGAGAGAGAGGCGAGGTCCAGCCTAGGACCAGGCGCCCCTTAAACCACTGTCAATCCGTCCCCAAAGACCTATTAAAGGGGCTCGCGGTCGAGGCCAGGCCCTGCCTAGGACCAGGCGCACCTTAAACCGCGGTCAATCCAGCCCCAAAGTGGTCTTAAAGGGGGTCGCGGTAGAGGCGAGGTCCTGCCTAGGACCAGGCACTCCTTAAACCACTGTCAATCCGTCTCATTTCAGTCGAAATCCCATTCAATCAGTTTCATTCGCCAAAGTTGAAACTTTAAAAAAAACTTTAACTTTTGGGAAAAAGTCAAACTTTAAATAATACTTTAACTTTTTGTCCAACTTTAACTTTATGAAGGACCAGGGGAAGTACCCACTTTCCCCGCGACCATGCCCCAGTGATACCTACACTTGGTCGGATGTCTTTATCTTAAAGCCTCCTTGACTTTCTATGATAGACATATTTTTGAAAACTGAGTTTCTGAAATCGTGCCCGAGGTGGCTTGGTTACCCCCTACCTAAATGGCCTAAACCGTGATAGGGGAGAAGCGCTGAAGCACTGACTGGCTCAGTGCTTCAGCGCTTCTCCCCTATCACGCTCCAGCACTTCTATCTTTTTTTTCGTGGTCCTGGTAGTACAGATGGCTCGCAAATATGACAGAGTACAAACAGCACTGAGCCTGTCAGCGCTTCATCACCCTATCCCGACCTAAGCTAACTCGGGATAGGGACTAGGCACTGACTGGCTCAGTGCTTCAGCGCTTCTCCCCTATCACGCTCCAGCACTTTTATCTTTTTTTTCGTGGTCCTGGTAGTACAGATGGCTCGCAAATATGACAGAGTACAAACAGCACTGAGCCTGTCAGCGCTTCATCACCCTATCCCGACCTAAGCTAACTCGGGATAGGGACTAGGCACTGACAGGCTCAGTGCTTCCACCCTATCCCGAGCTAAGCTAACTCGTGATAGGGACTAGGCACTGACAGGCTCAGTGCTTCCACCCTATCCCGAGCTAAGCTAACTCGTGATAGGGACTAGGCACTGACAGGCTCAGTGCTTCCACCCTATCCCGCTGCACCTGTTAACTGCTGATAGGGAGGAGGCACTGACAGGTGCAGCGCTTCTCCCCTATCACGCTCCGGCACTTCTATCTTTTATTTCGTGGTCCTGGTAGTACAGATGGCGGTCCTGGTAGTACAGATGGCTCGCAAATATGACAGAGTACAAACAGCGCTGACAGGCTCAGCGCTTCAGCGCTTCTCCCCTATCACGCTCCGGCACTTCTATCTTTTATTTCGTGGTCCTGGTAGTACAGATGGCGGTCCTGGTAGTACAGATGGCTCGCAAATATGGCAGAGTACAAACAGCACTGAGGCTTCCAGTGCTTCCACCCTATCCCGCTGCACCTGTTAGCTGCGGATAGGGAGGAGGCACTCAGGCGCTCAGTGCCTCCTCCCTAGCCCGAGATAAGATAGCTCTACTTTATGGAGAAAAGAACTCACCGGGAAAATTCAGGACCACCTCCCCGTGATAAGTGTGCAGTCCCGGGATAAAATACCTCCGGGAAGTACCGGTAAAAATTTTAAACACCTCGCAAAAATCACATTAAATTCACTAAAAATGGGCAAAATGGTTAAAATGAAGGAAAGAACCATACCGGGAAATTCAACAACACCTCCCCGTGATAAGTGTGCAGTCCCGGGATAAAATACCTCCGGGAAGTACCGGTAAAAATTAAAAACACCTCGCAAAAATCACATTAAATTCACGAAAAATGGGCAAAATGGTTAAAATGAAGGAAATAACCACCCACGTACAACCAGGACCACCTCCCCGTAAACCATGTGCAGTCTTGGGATAAAATACCTCCGGGAAGTACCGGTAATATAGACAAACACCGAGCAAAACACATATTAAAGTGCTCAAAATGGGCAAAATGGGCAAAATTAACAAAAGAACCATACTGGTACACGCAGAAATGATGGCCAGAGGTGTTTAGGCACTTTAAACCCGAACCTGATCCGATCTAGAGGCTCAAAACCCGGTTTAGTGGTCACAGCCAATAGGCTGGAGGAAAATACTTCTACATTACACTTTTGACACATTTTTAGACCGATTTTCACGGGGTCTTTTCCCCAGGGCCATGGAGGCTCTCGGGAGGTATACTGGAGCCGAGTTTGAGAAAAAACAACCGCTTCTTTCACCTCCAAATCGATTTTAAGGCCGTTTTTAGTTGAAAATTCATCCAGGCTGGAGGAAAATACTTCTACATTACACTTTTGACCCATTTTTAGACCGATTTTCACGGGGTCTTTTCCCCAGGGCCATGGAGGCTCTCGGGAGGTATACTGGAGCCGAGTTTGAGAAAAAACAACCGCTTAGTTCACCTCCAAATCGATTTTAAGGCCGTTTTTAGTTGAAAATTCATCCAGGCTGCCATACATTTATCTGTCCACCGGAGGGGCATTTGCGGGAGGGAGCAAAAACTTGGAAAAATGATTAAAAGGGTTAAAACGCTTCAAATCAAGAAAACAACTCACCGGGAAAGTCAAGAATAATACCCCCGTAAAGCATGTGCATTATTGGGATAAAATACCTCCGGGAAGTACCGGTAAAAATTAAAAACACCGAGCAAAACACATATTAAATTCACCAAAAATCACCAAAATGCTTAAAATGAAGGAAAGAACCATACCGATAAATGCAAGACCACCTACCCGTAAACCATGTCACGTATTGGGATAAAATACCTCCGGGAAGTACCGCTAATAAATTAAAACACCTCGCAAAACACATATTAAAATTGATAAAAATGCTCAAAATGGGCCAAATTAACAAAAGAACCATGCTGGTACACGCAGAAATGATGGCCAGAGGTGATTAGGCACTTTAAACCCGAACCTGATCCGATCTAGAGGCTCAAAACCCGGTTTAGTGGTCACAGCCAATAGGCTGGAGGAAAATACTTCTACATTACACTTTTGACACATTTTTAGACCGATTTTCACGGGGTCTTTTCCCCAGGGCCGTGGAGGCTCTCGGGAGGTATACTGGAGCCGAGTTTGAGAAAAAACAACCGCTTCTTTCACCTCCAAATCGATTTTAAGGCCGTTTTTAGTTGAAAATTCATCCAGGCTGGAGGAAAATACTTCTACATTACACTTTTGACCCATTTTTAGACCGATTTTCACGGGGTCTTTTCCCCAGGGCCATGGAGGCTCTCGGGAGGTATACTGGAGCCGAGTTTGAGAAAAAACAACCGCTTAGTTCACCTCCAAATCGATTTTAAGGCCGTTTTTAGTTGAAAATTCATCCAGGCTGCCATACATTTATCTGTCCACCGGAGGGGCATTTGCGGGACGGAGCAAAAACTTGGAAAAATGATTAAAAGGGTTAAAACGCTTAAAATGAAGAAAACAACTCAGCGGGAAAGTCAAGAATAATACCCCCGTAAAGCATGTGCATTATTGGGATAAAATACCTCCGGGAAGTACCGGTAAAAATTAAAAACACCGAGCAAAACACATATTAAATTCACGAAATTCACGAAAAATCACCAAAATGCTTAAAATGAAGGAAAGAACCATACCGATAAATGCAAGACCACCTACCCGTAAACCATGTCACGTATTGGGATAAAATACCTCCGGGAAGTACCGCTAATAAATTAAAACACCTCGCAAAACACATATTAAAATTGATAAAAATGGGCAAAATGGGCCAAATTCAGAAAAGAACCACCCACGTACAACCAGGACCACCTCCCCGTAAACCATGTCGCGCATTGGGATAAAATACCTCCGGGAAGTACCGGTAATATACACAAACACCGAGCAAAACACATATTAAAATTGATAAAAATGCTCAAAATGGGCCAAATTAACAAAAGAACCATGCTGGTACACGCAGAAATGATGGCCAGAGGTGATTAGGCACTTTAAACCCGAACCTGATCCGATCTAGAGGCTCAAAACCCGGTTTAGGTGCCACAGCCAATAGGCTGGACGAAAATACTTCTACATTACACTTTTGACACATTTTTAGACCGATTTTCACGGGGTCTTTTCCCCAGGGCCATGGAGGCTCTCGGGAGGTATACTGGAGCCGAGTTTGAGAAAAAACAACCGCTTCTTTCACCTCCAAATCGATTTTAAGGCCGTTTTTAGTTGAAAATTCATCCAGGCTGCCATACATTTATCTGTCCACCGGAGGGGCATTTGCGGGAGGGAGCAAAAACTTGGAAAAATGATTAAAAGGGTTAAAACGCTTAAAATGAAGAAAACAACTCAGCGGGAAAGTCAAGAATAATACCCCCGTAAAGCATGTGCATTATTGGGATAAAATACATCCGGGAAGTACCGGTAAAAATTAAAAACACCTCGCAAAACACATATTAAAATTGATAAAAATGCTCAAAATGGGCCAAATTCAGAAAAGAACCACCCACGTACAACCAGGACCACCTCCCCGTAAAGCATGTGCATTATTGGGATAAAATACCTCCGGGAAGTACCGGTAATAAATTAAAACACCTCGCAAAACACATATTAAAATTGATAAAAATGGGCAAAATGGGCCAAATTCAGAAAAGAACCACCCACGTACAACCAGGACCACCTCCCCGTAAACCATGTCACGTATTGGGATAAAATACCTCCGGGAAGTACCGGTAATATACACAAACACCGAGCAAAACACATATTAAAGTGCTCAAAATGGGCAAAATGGGCAAAATGGTCAAAAGAACCATGCTGGTACACGCAGAAATGATGGCCAGAGGTGATTAGTCACTTTAAACCCCAACCTGATCCGATCTAGAGCCTCAAAACCCGGTTTAGGTGCCACAGCCAATAGGCTGGACGAAAATACTTCTACATTACACTTTTGACCCATTTTTAGACCGATTTGCACGGGGTCTTTTCCCCAGGGCCGTGGAGGCTCTCGGGAGGTATACTGGAGCCGAGTTTGAGAAAAAACAACCGCTTCTTTCACCTCCAAATCGATTTTAAGGCCGTTTTTAGTTGAAAATTCATCCAGGCTGCCATACAGACATCTGTCCACCGGAGGGGCATTTGCGGGAGGGAGCAAAAACTTGGAAAAATGATTAAAAGGGTTAAAACGCTTAAAATGAAGAAAACAACTCACCAGGAAAGTCAAGAATAATACCCCCGTAAACCATGTGCAGTCCCGGGGGAAAATACCTCCGGGAAGTACCGGTAAAAATTAACAACACCTCGCTAAACACATATTAAATTCACCAAAAATCACCAAAATGCTTAAAATGAAGGAAAGAACCATACCGATAAATGCAAGACCACCTACCCGTAAACCATGTCGCGTATTGGGATAAAATACCTCCGGGAAGTACCGCTAATAAATTAAAACACCTCGCTAAACACATATTAAATGCACCAAACAGGTCAAAATTCACAAAAGAACCACCCACGGACAACCAGGAACACCTACCCGGGAAACGAGTGCAGTCCCAGGCGAAAATTCATCCGGGAAGTATCGATGCACCTTAAATACACCTCACAAACACAACATTTTAATCAACAAAAGTGGCCAAAATGGTTAAAATTAATAAAAGAACCATACAGGAATATTCAGGACCACCTCCCCGTGATGCATGTGCAGTGGCTGGATAAAATTCATCCGGGAAGTACCGGTAAAAAATTACAACACCTCGCAAAAAACACATTAAATTCACTAAAAATGGGCAAAATGGTTAAAATGAAGAAAATAACCCCCCACCTACACTCAGGGACACCTACCCGGGAAACGAGTGCAGTCCCAGGCTAAAAGTCATCCGGGAAGTATCGATGCACCTCACAAACACCTGGAAAGCTCAATATTAGAAGTACCAAAAAATGACCCAAATCACCAAAGTCACTTTAATTACCCACAAAACAGGTACTTTCCCCGGGTAAACTACCTCCACAACCACCCCCTGGACCTCCCAGCACCTCCCAGCACCTTCCAGCACCCTAACTGGGGTCAGAATTAAGAAAATCAGCCTCCCTCCACACTCCGAGACAAGCCAACACTTGAACATACACTTACCCGGACACCCCCCACCCCAACCCCGCAGAAACACCTCCGCAACATGCCCCTGGGACCCCGTGCTCCAGGGGGTCCCGTGCCCCCACTCTTAAGCCCCCTCCCTGGGTTAAAACCCATCCTCGGCCGCCCCAGAGTTTCGTGGTCCTGGTAGTCCAACTCGACTTTCGTGGTCCTGGTAGTATAAATCGAAAATATGACAGAGTACTGGTGGTCCTGGTAGTCCAACTCGAAAATATGTGAAAATATGACAGAGTACTGGTGGTCCTGGTAGTCCAACTCACTTGCGTTAGACTACCAGGGGCACCAAAACGAAAATATGACAGAGTACTGGTGGTCCTGGTAGTCCAACTCGAAAATTTGTGAAAATATGACAGAGTACTGGTGGTCCTGGTAGTCCAACTCACTTGCGTTAGACTACCAGGGGCACCAAAACGAAAATATGACAGAGTACAAACAGCACTGAGCCTGTCAGCGCTTACAGCACCCTATCCCGCTCCAGCACTTCTATCTTTTATTTCGTGGTCCTGGTAGTATAGATGATGTGAAAATATGACAGAGTACTGGTGGTCCTGGTAGTCCAACTCACTTGCGTTGGACTACCAGGCGCACCAAAACGAAAATATGACAGAGTACAAACAGCACTGAGCCTGTCAGCGCTTACAGCACCCTATCCCGCTCCGGCACTTCTATCTTTTTTTTCGTGGTCCTGGTAGTATAGATGGCCCGCAAATATGACAGAGTACAAACAGCACTGAGCCTGTCAGCGCTTCCATCACCCTATCCCGCTCCGGCACTTCTATCTTTTTTTTCGTGGTCCTGGTAGTATAGATGGCCCGCAAATATGACAGAGTACAAACAGCACTGAGGCAGCCAGTGCTTCCATCACCCTATCCCGCTCCGGCACTTCTATCTTTTATTTCGTGGTCCTGGTAGTATAGATGGCGCGCAAATATGACAGAGTACTGGTGCCCCTGGTAGTCTAACTCACTTGGACTACCAGGGGCACCAAACGATGGCCCGCAAATGTGACAGAGTACTGGTGCCCCTGGTAGTCTAACTTGGACTACCAGGGGCACCAAACGATGGCCCGCAAATGTGACAGAGTACTGGTGCCCCTGGTAGTCTAACTTGGACTACCAGGGGCACCAAACGATGGCCCGCAAATGTGACAGAGTACTGGTGCCCCTGGTAGTCTAACTCACTTCCAGACCAAAGGGGACCCCCTTTGGTCTGGTACTGAGTTGGACTACCAGGGGCACCAAAATATGGAACGCAAATGTGACAGAGTACTGGTGCCCCTGGTAGTCTAACTTGGACTACCAGGGGCACCAAACGATGGCCCGCAAATGTGACAGAGTACTGGTGCCCCTGGTAGTCTAACTTGGACTACCAGGGGCACCAAACGATGTGACAGAGTACTGGTGCCCCTGGTAGTCTAACTTGGACTACCAGGGGCACCAAACGATGTGACAGAGTACTGGTGCCCCTGGTAGTCTAACTTGGACTACCAGGGGCACCAAACGATGTGACAGAGTACTGGTGCCCCTGGTAGTCTAACTTGGACTACCAGGGGCACCAAACGATGTGACAGAGTACTGGTGCCCCTGGTAGTCTAACTTGGACTACCAGGGGCACCAAACGATGTGACAGAGTACTGGTGCCCCTGGTAGTCTAACTTGGACTACCAGGGGCACCAAACGATGTGACAGAGTACTGGTGCCCCTGGTAGTCTAACTTGGACTACCAGGGGCACCAAACGATGTGACAGAGTACTGGTGCCCCTGGTAGTCTAACTTGGACTACCAGGGGCACCAAACGATGGCCCGCAAATGTGACAGAGTACTGGTGCCCCTGGTAGTCTAACTTGGACTACCAGGGGCACCAAACGAGGGCCCGCAAATATGACAGAGTACAAACAGCACTGAGGCAGCCAGTGCTTCCATCACCCTATCCCGCTACGGGACTTGTAACTTTGATTTCGTGGTCCTGGTAGTATATATGGCCCGCAAATATGACAGAGTACTGGTGCCCCTGGTAGTCTAACTCACTTCCAGACCAAAGGGGACCCCCTTTGGTCTGGTACTGAGTTGGACTACCAGGGGCACCAAAATATGGAACGCAAATATGACAGAGTACAAATAGCACTGAGGCTGCCAGTGCTTCCATCACCCTATCACGTTTTAACACTTTTGTCTATTTTTTTCGTGCTCCTGGTAGTCTTACTGACTACCA
>JAVDOI010000014.1:974351-979351 GCA_032191485.1 Leptoclinus maculatus
TGCTGACAGTTTTTTTAAGCTACAGAAAGCGTTCAAATATCAAAATGTTCAGCTTTCAGGAGACTTTCCATATCTTTAATCTTTAAACTTTGAATTATTAAGCTTTTAGCAATTTTTATTTAATCGGATGTCTATGGAGAAAATCTTCAAATCCTGTTAAACTTGAACTTTCAAAGCCTTCTTCTTCCTCATACTTTCAGCTACAGACACCAGTTTAAATGCTTTCGGGCTTCAACATTCTCTCTCTGTCTGTCTCTCTCTCTCTTTCTGTCTTTCTCTCTCTCTCTCTGTCTGTCTCTCTGACTCTCTCTTTCTGTCTGTCTGTCTGTCTGTCTCTCTCTGTCTGTCTCTCTCTCTGTGTGTCTCTCTCTCTGTGTGTTTCGCTCTCTGTGTGTTTCTCTCTCTGTGTGTCTCTCTCTCTGTGTGTCTCTCTCTCTGTGTGTTTCGCTCTCTGTGTGTTTCTCTCTCTCATACAGTCATTCAAGTCTTAGAGGACTTTTTCCCCTCCCCCCACCACACACACACACACCCCATTTTAAAATAAAATCGCCATTGAAGCCACATTTCTTACACTACAGACACAATTTTCACATGATCTGTTTTTCAAATCATCCTTCCTCTCAATTTCCAATATTGGAGCAATAGGAGCTACGGTTATGGGAATTTTGAGGATTTGTTTGAGAGTTGTTTCACAGTTTTATCTCCATTAAAAGACTGCAGGCACACAGGTGTTTGTAATTAGTGATGTTTATAAACACAGACTCAGACACACAGGCACATACACTCCTCTCCCTCTCTCAACTCTCTGTATGTGTCTCTCTCTCATACAGTCATTCAGGTCTTAGAGGACTTTTTCCCCTCCACCCCTCCCCCCACCACACGCACACACACACACACACACACACACACCATTTTTAAATAAAAGCCCCACAGAATGAATTCTAACTGAAATGCTTGTGATGAAACCTGTCATTTAATAACCTTTTCATGTTCATCTAACATTATGATCCTGTCTCCTCTCCCCTTCTGCCCCCCCCCCCCACACCCCATTTCAAAATAAAAGCCCCACAGAATGAATTCTAACTGAAATGCTAACTTCTACTACTACTGCTACTACAAATACCACTACTGCTACAACTAGTACTTATTCTAGCTACTAATACTTCTACTCCTAATAATAATTATAATACAACTACAACTTTTACTACTACTACTACTACAAATATCACTACTGCTGACAGTTTTTTTAAGCTATAGAAACTGTTCAAATATCAAAATGTTCAGCTTTCAGGAGAGGGGATATGACTTTCCATATCTTTAATCTTTAAACTTTGAATTATTAAGCTTTTAGCAATTTTTATTTGATGGGATGTCTATGGAGAAAATCTTCAAATCCTGTTAAACTTGAACTTTCAAAGCCTTCTTCTTCCTCATACTTTCAGCTACAGACACCAGTTTAAATGCTTTCGGGCTTCAACATTCTCTCTCTGTCTGTCTCTCTCTCTCTTTCTGTCTTTCTCTCTCTCTCTCTGTCTGTCTCTCTGACTCTCTCTTTCTGTCTGTCTCTCTCTGTCTGTCTCTCTCTCTCTGTGTCTCTCTCTCTGTGTGTTTCTCTCTCTCATACAGTCATTCAAGTCTTAGAGGACTTTTTCCCCTCCCCCCCACCACACACACACACCCCATTTTAAAATAAAAGCCCCACAGAATGAATTCTAACTGAAATGCTTGTGATGAAACCTGTCATTTATCTAACATTATGATTCTGTCTTCTCTCCCTCCCCCCCCCCCCACACACACACCATTTCAAAATAAAAGCCCCAAAGAGTGAATTCTAACTGAAATGCTTGTGATGAAGCCTGCCATTTAATAACCTCTGTTTATGTGTGTCAAACATTATGATTATGTCTCCTCTCCCCCCTACCCAGTCCCACCCTTTCAAAAAAAAAGCCCCACACAGTGAAATCTAATATGACCTGGAGATATTCAGCCAAAGGCATTGTTAGACCTCCTGTCTGTCTGTCTGTCTGTCTCTCTCCCTGTCTGTCTCTCTCCCTGTCTGTCTCTCTCTCTGCCTGTCTGTCTGTCTCTCTCTCTGTCTCTCTGTCTCTCTGTCTGTATCTCTGTCTGTCTGTCTCTCTCTGCCTGTCTGTCTCTCTCTCTGCCTGTCTGTCTGCCTGTCTGTTTGTCTGTCTGTCTGTCTGTCTTTCTCTCTCTCTCTGCCTGTCTGTCTCTCTCTGCCTGTCTGTCTGTCTGTCTCTCTCTCTGCCTGTCTCTCTCTCTGTCTGTCTGTCTGTCTGTCTGTCTGTCTGTCTGTCTGTCTATCTGTCTCTCTCTCTGCCTGTCTGTCTCTCTCTCTCTCTCTGTCTGTCTGTCTCTCTCTGCCTGTCTGTCTCTCTCTCTGCCGTCTGTCTGTCTCTCTCTCTCTCTGTCTCTCGGTCTCTCTGTCTCTCTGTCTCTCTGTCTCTCTGTCTCTCTGTCTCTCTGTCTCTCTGTCTCTCTGTCTCTCTGTCTCTCTGTCTCTCTGTCTGATTCTCTGTCTGTCTGTCTCTCTCTGCCTGTCTGTCTCTTCCACTCACTCACTGAGTCCATCTAACTGTCTGTCTGACTAGTTTTTAATGAACATGGCCAGTGACCGTTGTATCTCTTCCTTTCAAAGAATCTGTCCGTCGTAATTCTGTGACCGCAAATGCAAGCGATGGAGAAACGGAGCGATGGCTCCAGCTGGCATCCGATCGAGATGGAAGGAGAAGAGAGCGGGCCTTGAGGCAAGCGGCCCCTGAACCACAAGTCTTAGTAAGTGTGCTTTCAATACTCAACACATTCTCACCCTAATGTGTCAAATACCGCATTCACTGCTACTAAGCTTCAAACAATGACTGTACGTTCCCCTCTAGTGTCAGTTTTGGATGTGTCAGGGATGCTCATTACATGCATACCTGTCTTATACAAAAAAATGAATTTCCACCTAAATGGTTTAGGCAACAAAACCATTTATTTACTGTTGGTTTAGGAAAAGAGAGTCTGAGTCTTGTGACTTACGACACTAACGACTCACTTGACTAACAACAACTTAGTTACGCATGTTTACAACAGTGGTCTCCTTGACAACAGTCCTGTGTTTGTTTGACCCATTTATCACTCTCCGGCTTGTGTGGATGTTAGAGTCAAAAATCTAAATGACTAATTATAATATGTGTGCTCACAAAGTCTGGTGTCCTCACTTGAACTTCATGGCCTGCGTCCTCATGTGAATGTGTGTGTGTGAACTTACTCTGACATTACACAGCGTCTGGGAAAGAAAGCATTCTCAGCCTGTAAATGATAATAAGGAAGATAGACACAGAGTTGTTTTGAGAAAGAGACCTTTGTGCCAGAACATATGCTCAAGTGAAGTTCTCTTCCCAGACTACATGGTGTGGACGCCATTTTGTGTGTGTGTGTGTGTGTGTGTGTGTGTGTCACCTTTTGTGACGAAGACCTCATTGTAAACCAATCCTGTGCCAGCCATTGCATGTTGTTTACTCAGAATATCAGAAGCTCAGAGTCAGAACTCCGAGCAGCCTTAATGCATATCCTGATTTGAATCAACTCTGTCTCCTTCTTGCAAGAATAAATGTCCTGTGATTAATGATTTTCCATCGGTCTCGAGTGAATTTTTCCAACTGTGGACTATCTCACACAAGTTGACTATGCATTTTCACTTTGTATGCTCTTAAAAGACATTTCAGGCTGAGAGGAGTCCTAACGTGGATTTTTTAAAGTAAACAAAGTTTCAAAGATTTTCTTCAAAAAAGTGACTCAGGACAGTTGATTTCACAGTTTCATGTCATTTTCATGAATATCTGCTGCTGTCAGCACTTTACTGCTTTAGATATGCATTTTCACTTTTTATGCTCGTTTCAGGTTGATTTCACAGTTTCATGATGTTTTCATTAGAACCTGCTGCTTTCAGCACTTTACTGCCTTAGATATGCATTTTCACTTTTTATGCTCTTAAAAGACGTTTCAGGCTGAGAAGAGTCCAAACGTGGATTTTTTAAAGTAAACATAGTTTTAAAGATTTTCTTCAAAAAAGTGGCTCAGGACGGTTGATTTCACAGTTTCATGTCATTTCCATGAATATCTGCTGCTTTCAGCACTTTACTGCCTTAGATATGCATTTTGACTTTTTATGCTCTTAAAAGACGTTTCAGGCTGAGAGGAGGCCAAAAGTGGATTTTGTGAAAGTAAACATAGTTTCAAAGATTTTCTTCAAAAAAGTGACTCAGGACAGTTGATTTCACAGTTTCATGATGTTTTCATTAGAACCTGCTGCTTTCAGCACTTTACTGCCTTAGAGATGCATTTTCACTTTTTATGCTCTTAAAAGACGTTTCAGGCTGAGAGGAGGCCAAAAGTGGATTTTGTGAAAGTAAACATAGTTTCAAAGATTTTCTTCATAAACGTGGCTCAGGACAGTTGATTTCACAGTTTCATGTAATTTACATGAATATCTGGTGCTTTCAGCACTTTGCTGACTTAGAGATGCATTTTCACTTTTTATGCTCTTAAAAGACGTTTCAGGCTGAGAAGGAGGCCAAAAGTGGATTTTGTGAAAGTAAACATAGTTTCAAAGATTTTCATCAAAAAAGTGACTCAGGACAGTTGATTTGACAGTTTCATGGTGTTTTCATTAGAACCTGCTGCTTTCAGCACTTTACTGCCTTAGATATGCATTTTCACTTTTTATGCTCTTAAAAGACGTTTCAGGCTGAGAGGAGGCCAAAAGTGGATTTTGTGAAAGTAAACATAGTTTCAAAGATTTTCTTCAAAAAAGTGAGTCAGGACAGTTGATTTCACAGTTTCATGGTGTTTTCATTAGAACCTGCTGCTTTCAGCACTTTACTGCCTTAGATATGCATTTTCACTTTTTATGCTCTTAAAAGACGTTTCAGGCTGAGAAGAGTCCTTAACGTGGATTTTTTAAAGTAAACATAGTTTCAAAGATTTTCTTCAAAAAA
>JAVDOI010000014.1:1009351-1011851 GCA_032191485.1 Leptoclinus maculatus
TGAGCAAACCCTTCTTAGTGTTAATAATTCTTTGCAATGGTTCACATATACCTTGTAGTTGGGCCCTTTGCGTATGTGTACAATATTTTCGAAAATTAGTCCAAAAATCGTCTAGGGCCCAACAGGTTAAAGTAAACAAAGTTTCAAAGATTTTCTTCAAAAAAGTGACTCAGGACAGTTGATTTCACAGTTTCATGTCATTTTCATGAATATCTGCTGCTGTCAGCACTTTACTGCTTTAGATATGCATTTTCACTTTTTATGCTCTTAAAAGACGTTTCAGGATAAGAGGAGGCCAAAAGTGGATTTTGTGAAAGTAAACACAGTTTCAAAGATTTTCTTCAAAAAAGTGACTCAAGACAGTTGATTTCACAGTTTCATGATCTTTTCATTAGAACCTGCTGCTTTCAGAACTTTACTGCCTTAGATATGCATTTTCCCTTTTTATGCTCTTAAAAGACGTTTCAGGCTGAGAGGAGTCCTAACGTGGATTTTTTAAAGTAAACATAGTTTCAAAGATTTTCTTCAAAAAAGTGACTCAGGACAGTAGATTTCACAGTTTCATGATGTTTTCATTAGAACCTGCTGCTTTCAGCACTTTACTGCCTTAGAGATGCATTTTCACTTTGTATGCTCTTAAAAGACGTTTCAGGCTGAGAGGAGGCCAAAAGTGGATTTTGTGAAAGTAAACATAGTTTCAAAGATTTTCTTCAAAAAAGTGACTCAGGACAGTTGATTTCGTAGTTTCATGATGTTTTCATTAGAACCTGCTGCTTTCAGCACTTTACTGCCTTAGATATGCATTTTCACTTGTTATGCTCTTAAAAGACGTTTCAGGCTGAGAAGAGTCCTTAACGTGGATTTTTTAAAGTAAACATAGTTTCAAAGATTTTCTTCAAAAAAGTGGCTCAGGACAGTTGATTTCACAGTTTCATGTTATTACCATGAATATCTGCTGCTTTCAGCACTTTACTGCCTTAGAGATGCATTTTCACTTTTTATGCTCTTAAAAGACGTTTCAGGCTGAGAGGAGGCCAAAAGTGGATTTTGTGAAAGTAAACATAATTTCAAAGATTTTCTTCAAAAAAGTGGCTCAGGACAGTTGATTTCACAGTTTCATGTTATAACCATGAATATCTGCTGTTTTCAGCACTTTACTGCCTTAGAGATGCATTTTCACTTTTTATGCTCTTAAAAGACGTTTCAGGCTGAGAGGAGGCCAAAAGTGGATTTTGTGAAAGTAAACAAAGTTTCAAAGATTTTCTTCAAAAAAGTGACTCAAGACAGTTGATTTCACAGTTTCATGATCTTTTCATTAGAACCTGCTGCTTTCAGAACTTTACTGCCTTAGATATGCATTTTCCCTTTTTATGCTCTTAAAAGACGTTTCAGGCTGAGAAGAGTCCTAACGTGGATTTTTTAAAGTAAACATAGTTTCAAAGATTTTCTTCAAAAAAGTGACTCAGGACAGTAGATTTCACAGTTTCATGATGTTTTCATTAGAACCTGCTGCTTTCAGCACTTTACTGCCTTAGAGATGCATTTTCACTTTGTATGCTCTTAAAAGACGTTTCAGGCTGAGAGGAGGCCAAAAGTGGATTTTGTGAAAGTAAACATAGTTTCAAAGATTTTCTTCAAAAAAGTGAGTCAGGACAGTTGATTTCACAGTTTCATGGTGTTTTCATTAGAACCTGCTGCTTTCAGCACTTTACTGCCTTAGATATGCATTTTCACTTGTTATGCTCTTAAAAGACGTTTCAGGCTGAGAGGAGGCCAAAAGTGGATTTTGTGGAAGTAAACATAGTTTCAAAGATTTTCTTCAAAAAAGTGACTCAGGACAGTTGATTTCACAGTGTCATGGTGTTTCCATTAGAACCTGCTTCTTTCAGCACTTTACTGTCTTAGATATGCATTTTCACTTTTTATGCTCTTAAAAGACGTTTCAGGCTGAGAGGAGGCCAAAAGTGGATTTTGTGAAAGTAAACATAGTTTCAAAGATTTTCTTCATAAAAGTGGCTCAGGACAGTTGATTTCACAGTTTCATGTCATTTCCATGAATATCTGCTGCTTTCAGCACTTTGCTGACTTAGAGATGCATTTTCACTTTTTATGCTCTTAAAAGACGTTCCAGGCTGAGAGGAGGCCAAAAGTGGATTTTGTGAAAGTAAACATAGTTTCAAAGATTTTCATCAAAAAAGTGTATCAGGACAAGTTGATTTGACAGTTTCATGGTGTTTTCATTAGAACCTGCTGCTTTCAGCACTTTACTGCCTTAGATATGCATTTTTCACTTTTTATGCTCTTAAAAGACGTTTCAGGCTGAGAGGAGGCCAAAAGTGGATTTTGTGAAAGTAAACATAGTTTCAAAGATTTTCTTCAAAAAAGTGACTCAGGACAGTTGATTTGACAGTTTCATGGTGTTTTCATTAGAACCTGCTGCTTTCGGCACTTTACTGCCTTAGATATGCATTTTTCACTTTTTATGCTCTTAAAAGACGTT
>JAVDOI010000014.1:1049351-1056851 GCA_032191485.1 Leptoclinus maculatus
GAGAGGGGATATGACTTTCCATATCTTTAATCTTTAAACTTTGAATTATTAAGCTTTTAGCAATTTTTATTTAATGGGTTGTCTATGGAGAAAATCTTCAAATCCTGTTAAACTTGAACTTTCAAAGCCTTCTTCTTCCTAATACTTTCAGCTACAGACACCAGTTTAAATGCTTTCGGGCTTCAACATTCTCTCTCTGTCTGTCTCTCTCTCTCTTTCTGTCTTTCTCTCTCTCTCTCTGTCTGTCTCTCTGACTCTCTCTTTCTGTCTGTCTGTCTGTCTGTCTCTCTCTGTGTGTCTCTCTCTCTGTGTGTCTCTCTCTCTGTGTGTCTCTCTCTCTGTGTGTTTCGCTCTCTGTGTGTTTCTCTCTCTCATACAGTCATTCAAGTCTTAGAGGACTTTTTCCCCTCCCCCCCACCACACACACACACCCCATTTTAAAATAAAATCGCCATTGAAGCCACATTTCTTACACTACAGACACCATTTTCACAGGATCTGTTTTTCAAATCATCCTTCCTCTCAATTTCCAATATTGGAGCAATAGGAGCTACGGTTATGGGAATTTTGAGGATTTGTTTGAGAGTTGTTTCACAGTTTTATCTCCATTAAAAGACTGCAGGCACACAGGTGTTTGTAATTAGTGATGTTTATAAACACATACTCAGACACACAGGCACATACACTCCTCTCTCTCTCTGTATGTGTCTCTCTCTCATACAGTCATTCAGGTCTTAGAGGACTTTTTCCCCTCCACCCCTCCCCCCACCACACGCACACACACACACACACACACACACACACACACACACACACACACACACACACACACAATATTTTAAAATAAAAGCCCCACAGAATGAATTCTAACTGAAATGCTTGTGATGAAACCTGTCATTTAATAACCTTTTTATGTTCATCTACCATTATGATCCTGTCTCCTCTCCCCTTCTGCCCCCCCCCACCCCCATTTCAAAATAAAAGCCCCACAGAATGAATTCTAACTGAAATGCTAACTTCTACTACTACTGCTACTACAAATACCACTACTGCTACAACTAGTACTTATTCTAATGCTACTAATACTTCTACTCCTAATAATACTTATAATACAACTACAACTTCTACTACTACAAATATCACTACTGCTGACAGTTTTTTTAAGCTACAGAAAGCGTTCAAATATCAAAATGTTCAGCTTTCAGGAGAGGGGATATGACTTTCCATATCTTTAATCTTTAAACTTTGAATTATTAAGCTTTTAGCAATTTTTATTTAATGGGTTGTCTATGGAGAAAATCTTCAAATCCTGTTAAACTTGAACTTTCAAAGCCTTCTTCTTCCTCATACTTTCAGCTACAGACACCAGTTTAAATGCTTTCGGGCTTCAACATTCTCTCTCTGTCTGTCTCTCTCTCTCTTTCTGTCTTTCTCTCTCTCTCTCTGTCTGTCTCTCTGACTCTCTCTTTCTGTCTGTCTGTCTGTCTCTCTCTGTGTGTCTCTCTCTCTGTGTGTCTCTCTCTCTGTGTGTCTCTCTCTCTGTGTGTCTCTCTCTCTGTGTGTCTCTCTCTCTGTGTGTTTCGCTCTCTGTGTGTTTCTCTCTCTCATACAGTCATTCAAGTCTTAGAGGACTTTTTCCCCTCCCCCCCACCACACACACACACCCCATTTTAAAATAAAATCGCCATTGAAGCCACATTTCTTACACTACAGACACCATTTTCACAGGATCTGTTTTTCAAATCATCCTTCCTCTCAATTTCCAATATTGGAGCAATAGGAGCTACGGTTATGGGAATTTTGAGGATTTGTTTGAGAGTTGTTTCACAGTTTTATCTCCATTAAAAGACTGCAGGCACACAGGTGTTTGTAATTAGTGATGTTTATAAACACATACTCAGACACACAGGCACATACACTCCTCTCTCTCTCTGTATGTGTCTCTCTCTCATACAGTCATTCAGGTCTTAGAGGACTTTTTCCCCTCCACCCCTCCCCCCACCACACGCACACACACACACACACACACACACACACACACACACACACACACACACAATATTTTAAAATAAAAGCCCCACAGAATGAATTCTAACTGAAATGCTTGTGATGAAACCTGTCATTTAATAACCTTTTTATGTTCATCTACCATTATGATCCTGTCTCCTCTCCCCTTCTGCCCCCCCCCACCCCCATTTCAAAATAAAAGCCCCACAGAATGAATTCTAACTGAAATGCTAACTTCTACTACTACTGCTACTACAAATACCACTACTGCTACAACTAGTACTTATTCTAATGCTACTAATACTTCTACTCCTAATAATACTTATAATACAACTACAACTTCTACTACTACAAATATCACTACTGCTGACAGTTTTTTTAAGCTACAGAAAGCGTTCAAATATCAAAATGTTCAGCTTTCAGGAGACTTTCCATATCTTTAATCTTTAAACTTTGAATTATTAAGCTTTTAGCATTTTTTATTTAATGGGATGTCTATGGAGAAAATCTTCAAATCCTGTTAAACTTGAACTTTCAAAGCCTTCTTCTTCCTCATACTTTCAGCTACAGACACCAGTTTAAATGCTTTCGGGCTTCAACATTCTCTCTCTGTCTGTCTCTCTCTCTCTTTCTGTCTTTCTCTCTCTCTCTCTGTCTGTCTCTCTGACTCTCTCTTTCTGTCTGTCTGTCTGTCTGTCTCTCTCTGTGTGTCTCTCTCTCTGTGTGTCTCTCTCTCTGTGTGTCTCTCTCTCTGTGTGTTTCGCTCTCTGTGTGTTTCTCTCTCTCATACAGTCATTCAAGTCTTAGAGGACTTTTTCCCCTCCCCCCCACCACACACACACACACCCCATTTTAAAATAAAATCGCCATTGAAGCCACATTTCTTACACTACAGACACCATTTTCAGTCGATCTAACATTATGATCCTGTCTCCTCTCCCCTTCTGCCCCCCCCACACCCCATTTCAAAATAAAAGCTCCACAGAATGAATTCTAACTGAAATGCTAACTTCTACTACTACTGCTACTACAAATACCACTACTGCTACAACTAGTACTTATTCTAATACTACTAATACTTCTACTCCTAATAATACTTATAATACAACTACAACTTCTACTACTACTACTACTACAAATATCACTACTGCTGACAGTTTTTTTAAGCTACAGAAAGCGTTCAAATATCAAAATGTTCAGCTTTCAGGAGAGGGGATATGACTTTCCATATCTTTAATCTTTAAACTTTGAATTATTAAGCTTTTAGCAATTTTTATTTAATGGGTTGTCTATGGAGAAAATCTTCAAATCCTGTTAAACTTGAACTTTCAAAGCCTTCTTCTTCCTAATACTTTCAGCTACAGACACCAGTTTAAATGCTTTCGGGCTTCAACATTCTCTCTCTGTCTGTCTCTCTCTCTCTTTCTGTCTTTCTCTCTCTCTCTCTGTCTGTCTCTCTGACTCTCTCTTTCTGTCTGTCTGTCTGTCTGTCTCTCTCTGTGTGTCTCTCTCTCTGTGTGTCTCTCTCTCTGTGTGTTTCGCTCTCTGTGTGTTTCTCTCTCTCATACAGTCATTCAAGTCTTAGAGGACTTTTTCCCCTCCCCCCCACCACACACACACACACCCCATTTTAAAATAAAATCGCCATTGAAGCCACATTTCTTACACTACAGACACCATTTTCAGTCGATCTAACATTATGATCCTGTCTCCTCTCCCCTTCTGCCCCCCCCACACCCCATTTCAAAATAAAAGCTCCACAGAATGAATTCTAACTGAAATGCTAACTTCTACTACTACTGCTACTACAAATACCACTACTGCTACAACTAGTACTTATTCTAATACTACTAATACTTCTACTCCTAATAATACTTATAATACAACTACAACTTCTACTACTACTACTACTACAAATATCACTACTGCTGACAGTTTTTTTAAGCTACAGAAAGCGTTCAAATATCAAAATGTTCAGCTTTCAGGAGAGGGGATATGACTTTCCATATCTTTAATCTTTAAACTTTGAATTATTAAGCTTTTAGCAATTTTTATTTAATGGGTTGTCTATGGCGAAAATCTTCAAATCCTGTTAAACTTGAACTTTCAAAGCCTTCTTCTTCCTAATACTTTCAGCTACAGACACCAGTTTAAATGCTTTCGGGCTTCAACATTCTCTCTCTGTCTGTCTCTCTCTCTCTTTCTGTCTTTCTCTCTCTCTCTCTGTCTGTCTCTCTGACTCTCTCTTTCTGTCTGTCTGTCTGTCTCTCTCTCTCTGTGTGTCTCTCTCTCTGTCTGTCTCTCTCTCTGTGTGTCTCTCTCTCTGTGTGTCTCTCTCTCTGTGTGTCTCTCTCTCTGTGTGTTTCGCTCTCTGTGTGTTTCTCTCTCTCATACAGTCATTCAAGTCTTAGAGGACTTTTTCCCCTCCCCCCCACCACACACACACACACCCCATTTTAAAATAAAATCGCCATTGAAGCCACATTTCTTACACTACAGACACCATTTTCACAGGATCTGTTTTTCAAATCATCCTTCCTCTCAATTTCCAATATTGGAGCAATAGGAGCTACGGTTATGGGAATTTTGAGGATTTGTTTGAGAGTTGTTTCACAGTTTTATCTCCATTAAAAGACTGCAGGCACACAGGCGTTTGTAATTAGTGATGTTTATAAACACATACTCAGACACACAGGCACATACACTCCTCTCTCTCTCTGTATGTGTCTCTCTCTCATACAGTCATTCAGGTCTTAGAGGACTTTTTCCCCTCCACCCCTCCCCCCACCACACGCACACACACACACACACACACACACACACACACACACACACACACACACACACCATTTTAAAATAAAAGCCCCACAGAATGAATTCTAACTGAAATGCTTGTGATGAAACCTGTCATTTAATAACCTTTTTATGTTCATCTAACATTATGATCCTGTCTCCTCTCCCCTTCTGCCCCCCCCACCCCCATTTCAAAATAAAAGCCCCACAGAATGAATTCTAACTAAAATGCTAACTTCTACTACTACTGCTACTACAAATACCACTACTGCTACAACTAGTACTTATTCTAATGCTACTAATACTTCTACTCCTAATAATACTTATAATACAACTACAACTTCTACTACTACAAATATCACTACTGCTGACAGTTTTTTTAAGCTACAGAAAGCGTTCAAATATCAAAATGTTCAGCTTTCAGGAGACTTTCCATATCTTTAATCTTTAAACTTTGAATTATTAAGCTTTTAGCATTTTTTATTTAATGGGATGTCTATGGAGAAAATCTTCAAATCCTGTTAAACTTGAACTTTCAAAGCCTTCTTCTTCCTCATACTTTCAGCTACAGACACCAGTTTAAATGCTTTCGGGCTTCAACATTCTCTCTCTGTCTGTCTCTCTCTCTCTTTCTGTCTTTCTCTCTCTCTCTCTGTCTGTCTCTCTGACTCTCTCTTTCTGTCTGTCTGTCTGTCTGTCTCTCTCTGTGTGTCTCTCTCTCTGTGTGTCTCTCTCTCTGTGTGTCTCTCTCTCTGTGTGTCTCTCTCTCTGTGTGTTTCGCTCTCTGTGTGTTTCTCTCTCTCATACAGTCATTCAAGTCTTAGAGGACTTTTTCCCCTCCCCCCCACCACACACACACACACCCCATTTTAAAATAAAATCGCCATTGAAGCCACATTTCTTACACTACAGACACCATTTTCAGTCGATCTAACATTATGATCCTGTCTCCTCTCCCCTTCTGCCCCCCCCCACACCCCATTTCAAAATAAAAGCTCCACAGAATGAATTCTAACTGAAATGCTAACTTCTACTACTACTGCTACTACAAATACCACTACTGCTACAACTAGTACTTATTCTAATACTACTAATACTTCTACTCCTAATAATACTTATAATACAACTACAACTTCTACTACTACTACTACTACAAATATCACTACTGCTGACAGTTTTTTTAAGCTACAGAAAGCGTTCAAATATCAAAATGTTCAGCTTTCAGGAGAGGGGATATGACTTTCCATATCTTTAATCTTTAAACTTTGAATTATTAAGCTTTTAGCAATTTTTATTTAATGGGTTGTCTATGGCGAAAATCTTCAAATCCTGTTAAACTTGAACTTTCAAAGCCTTCTTCTTCCTAATACTTTCAGCTACAGACACCAGTTTAAATGCTTTCGGGCTTCAACATTCTCTCTCTGTCTGTCTCTCTCTCTCTTTCTGTCTTTCTCTCTCTCTCTCTGTCTGTCTCTCTGACTCTCTCTTTCTGTCTGTCTGTCTGTCTCTCTCTCTCTGTGTGTCTCTCTCTCTGTCTGTCTCTCTCTCTGTGTGTCTCTCTCTCTGTGTGTCTCTCTCTCTGTGTGTCTCTCTCTCTGTGTGTTTCGCTCTCTGTGTGTTTCTCTCTCTCATACAGTCATTCAAGTCTTAGAGGACTTTTTCCCCTCCCCCCCACCACACACACACACACCCCATTTTAAAATAAAATCGCCATTGAAGCCACATTTCTTACACTACAGACACCATTTTCACAGGATCTGTTTTTCAAATCATCCTTCCTCTCAATTTCCAATATTGGAGCAATAGGAGCTACGGTTATGGGAATTTTGAGGATTTGTTTGAGAGTTGTTTCACAGTTTTATCTCCATTAAAAGACTGCAGGCACACAGGTGTTTGTAATTAGTGATGTTTATAAACACATACTCAGACACACAGGCACATACACTCCTCTCTCTCTCTGTATGTGTCTCTCTCTCATACAGTCAATCAGGTCTTAGAGGACTTTTTCCCCTCCACCCCTCCCCCCACCACACGCACACACACACACACACACACACACACACACACACACACACACACCATTTTAAAATAAAAGCCCCACAGAATGAATTCTAACTGAAATGCTTGTGATGAAACCTGTCATTTAATAACCTTTTTATGTTCATCTAACATTATGATCCTGTCTCCTCTCCCCTTCTGCCCCCCTCCACCCCCATTTCAAAATAAAAGCCCAACAGAATGAATTCTAACTAAAATGCTAACTTCTACTACTACTGCTACTACAAATACCACTACTGCTACAACTAGTACTTATTCTAATGCTACTAATACTTCTACTCCTAATAATACTTATAATACAACTACAACTTCTACTACTACAAATATCACTACTGCTGACAGTTTTTTTAAGCTACAGAAAGCGTTCAAATATCAAAATGTTCAGCTTTCAGGAGACTTTCCATATCTTTAATCTTTAAACTTTGAATTATTAAGCTTTTAGCATTTTTTATTTAATGGGATGTCTATGGAGAAAATCTTTAAATCCTGTTAAACTTGAACTTTCAAAGCCTTCTTCTTCCTCATACTTTCAGCTACAGACACCAGTTTAAATGCTTTCGGGCTTCAACATTCTCTCTCTGTCTGTCTCTCTCTCTCTTTCTGTCTTTCTCTCTCTCTCTCTGTCTGTCTCTCTGACTCTCT
>JAVDOI010000014.1:1061851-1069351 GCA_032191485.1 Leptoclinus maculatus
ACACACACCCCATTTTAAAATAAAATCGCCATTGAAGCCACATTTCTTACACTACAGACACCATTTTCACAGGATCTGTTTTTCAAATCATCCTTCCTCTCAATTTCCAATATTGGAGCAATAGGAGCTACGGTTATGGGAATTTTGAGGATTTGTTTGAGAGTTGTTTCACAGTTTTATCTCCATTAAAAGACTGCAGGCACACAGGTGTTTGTAATTAGTGATGTTTATAAACACATACTCAGACACACAGGCACATACACTCCTCTCTCTCTCTGTATGTGTCTCTCTCTCATACAGTCAATCAGGTCTTAGAGGACTTTTTCCCCTCCACCCCTCCCCCCACCACACGCACACACACACACACACACACACACACACACACACACACACACACACACACACACCATTTTAAAATAAAAGCCCCACAGAATGAATTCTAACTGAAATGCTTGTGATGAAACCTGTCATTTAATAACCTTTTTATGTTCATCTAACATTATGATCCTGTCTCCTCTCCCCTTCTGCCCCCCTCCACCCCCATTTCAAAATAAAAGCCCAACAGAATGAATTCTAACTAAAATGCTAACTTCTACTACTACTGCTACTACAAATACCACTACTGCTACAACTAGTACTTATTCTAATGCTACTAATACTTCTACTCCTAATAATACTTATAATACAACTACAACTTCTACTACTACAAATATCACTACTGCTGACAGTTTTTTTAAGCTACAGAAAGCGTTCAAATATCAAAATGTTCAGCTTTCAGGAGACTTTCCATATCTTTAATCTTTAAACTTTGAATTATTAAGCTTTTAGCATTTTTTATTTAATGGGATGTCTATGGAGAAAATCTTTAAATCCTGTTAAACTTGAACTTTCAAAGCCTTCTTCTTCCTCATACTTTCAGCTACAGACACCAGTTTAAATGCTTTCGGGCTTCAACATTCTCTCTCTGTCTGTCTCTCTCTCTCTTTCTGTCTGTCTGTCTGTCTGTCTGTCTCTCTCTGTGTGTCTCTCTCTCTGTGTGTCTCTCTCTCTGTGTGTCTCTCTCTCTCTGTGTTTCGCTCTCTGTGTGTTTCTCTCTCTCATACAGTCATTCAAGTCTTAGAGGACTTTTTCCCCTCCCCCCCACCACACACACACACACCCCATTTTAAAATAAAATCGCCATTGAAGCCACATTTCTTACACTACAGACACCATTTTCAGTCGATCTAACATTATGATCCTGTCTCCTCTCCCCTTCTGCCCCCCCCCACACCCCATTTCAAAATAAAAGCTCCACAGAATGAATTCTAACTGAAATGCTAACTTCTACTACTACTGCTACTACAAATACCACTACTGCTACAACTAGTACTTATTCTAATGCTACTAATACTTCTACTCCTAATAATACTTATAATACAACTACAACTTCTACTACTACAAATATCACTACTGCTGACAGTTTTTTTAAGCTACAGAAAGCGTTCAAATATCAAAATGTTCAGCTTTCAGGAGACTTTCCATATCTTTAATCTTTAAACTTTGAATTATTAAGCTTTTAGCATTTTTTATTTAATGGGATGTCTATGGAGAAAATCTTTAAATCCTGTTAAACTTGAACTTTCAAAGCCTTCTTCTTCCTCATACTTTCAGCTACAGACACCAGTTTAAATGCTTTCGGGCTTCAACATTCTCTCTCTGTCTGTCTCTCTCTCTCTTTCTGTCTTTCTCTCTCTCTCTCTGTCTGTCTCTCTGACTCTCTCTTTCTGTCTGTCTGTCTGTCTGTCTGTCTCTCTCTGTGTGTCTCTCTCTCTGTGTGTCTCTCTCTCTGTGTGTCTCTCTCTCTCTGTGTTTCGCTCTCTGTGTGTTTCTCTCTCTCATACAGTCATTCAAGTCTTAGAGGACTTTTTCCCCTCCCCCCCACCACACACACACACACCCCATTTTAAAATAAAATCGCCATTGAAGCCACATTTCTTACACTACAGACACCATTTTCAGTCGATCTAACATTATGATCCTGTCTCCTCTCCCCTTCTGCCCCCCCCACACCCCATTTCAAAATAAAAGCTCCACAGAATGAATTCTAACTGAAATGCTAACTTCTACTACTACTGCTACTACAAATACCACTACTGCTACAACTAGTACTTATTCTACTAATACTTCTACTCCTAATAATACTTATAATACAACTACAACTTCTACTACTACTACTACTAAAAATATCACTACTGCTGACAGTTTTTTAAGCTACAGAAACCGTTCAAATATCAAAATGTTCAGCTTTCAGGAGAGGGGATATGACTTTCCATATCTTTAATCTTTAAACTTTGAATTATTAAGCTTTTAGCAATTTTTATTTAATGGGATGTCTATGGAGAAAATCTTCAAATCCTGTTAAACTTGAACTTTCAAAGCCTTCTTCTTCCTCATACTTTCAGCTACAGACACCAGTTTAAATGCTTTCGGGCTTCAACATTCTCTCTCTGTCTGTCTCTCTCTCTCTTTCTGTCTTTCTCTCTCTCTCTCTGTCTGTCTCTCTGACTCTCTCTTTCTGTCTGTCTCTCTCTGTCTGTCTCTCTCTCTCTGTGTCTCTCTCTCTGTGTGTTTCTCTCTCTCATACAGTCATTCAAGTCTTAGAGGACTTTTTCCCCTCCCCCCACCACACACACACACCCCATTTTAAAATAAAAGCCCCACAGAATGAATTCTAACTGAAATGCTTGTGATGAAACCTGTCATTTATCTAACATTATGATTCTGTCTCCTCTCCCTCCCCCCCCCCCCCACACACACACCATTTCAAAATAAAAGCCCCAAATAGTGAATTCTAACTGAAATGCTTGTGATGAAGCCTGCCGTTTAATAACCTCTGTTTATGTGTGTCAAACATTATGATTATGTCTCCTCTCCCCCCTACCCAGTCCCACCCTTTCAAAAAAAAGCCCCACACAGTGAAATCTAACATGACCTGGAGATATTCAGCCAAAGGCATTGTTAGACCTCCTGTCTGTCTGTCTGTCTGTCTCTCTCCCTGTCTGTCTTTCTCCCTGTCTGTCTCTCTCTCTGCCTGTCTGTCTGTCTCTCTCTCTCTCTGTCTCTCTGTCTCTCTGTCTGTCTCTCTGTCTGTCTCTCTGTCTGTCTGTCTCTCTCTGCCTGTCTGTCTTTCTCTCTGCCTGTCTGTCTGCCTGTCTGTTTGTCTGTCTGTCTGTCTCTCTCTCTCTCTGCCAGTCTGTCTCTCTCTGCCTGTCTGTCTGTCTGTCTCTCTCCCTGTCTGTCTCTCTCTCTCTCTGCCTGTCTGTCTCTCTCTCTCTCTGTCTGTCTGTCTCTCTCTGCCTGTCTGTCTCTCTCTCTGCCGTCTGTCTGTCTCTCTCTCTCTCTCTGTCTCTCTTGTCTCTCTGTCTCTCTTTCTCTCTGTCTGATTCTCTGTCTGTCTGTCTCTCTCTGCCTGTCTGTCTCTTCCACTCACTCACTGAGTCCATCTAACTGTCTGTCTGACTAGTTTTTAATGAACATGGCCAGTGACCGTTGTATCTCTTCCTTTCAAAGAATCTGTCCGTCGTAATTCTGTAACCGCAAATGCAAGCGATGGAGAAACGGAGCGATGGCTCCAGCTGGCATCCGATCGAGATGGAAGGAGAAGAGAGCGGGCCTTGAGGCAAGCGGCCCCTGAACCACAAGTCTTAGTAAGTGTGCTTTCAATACTCAACACATTCTCACCCTAATGTGTCAAATACCGCATTCACTGCTACTAAGCTTCAAACAATGACTGTACGTTCCCCTCTAGTGTCAGTTTTGGATGTGTCAGGGATGCTCATTACATGCATACCTGTCTTATACAAAAAAATGAATTTCCACCTAAATGGTTTAGGCAACAAAACCATTTATTTACTGTTGGTTTAGGAAAAGAGAGTCTGAGTCTTGTGACTTACGACACTAACGACTCACTTGACTAACAACAACTTAGTTACGCATGTTTACAACAGTGGTCTCCTTGACAAAAGTCCTGTGTTTGTTTGACCCATTTATCACTCTCCGGCTTGTGTGGATGTTAGAGTCAAAAATCGAAATGACTAATTATAATATGTGTGCTCACAAAGTCTGGTGTCCTCACTTGAACTTCATGGCCTGCGTCCTCATGTGAATGTGTGTGTGTGAACTTACTCTGACATTACACAGCGTCTGGGAAAGAAAGCATTCTCAGCCTGTAAATGATAATAAGGAAGATAGACACAGAGTTGTTTTGAGAAAGAGACCTTTGTGCCAGAACATATGCTCAAGTGAAGTTCTCTTCCCAGACTACATGGTGTGGACGCCATTTTGTGTGTGTGTGTGTGTGTGTGTGTGTGTGTGTGTGTCACCTTTTGTGACGAAGACCTCATTGTAAACCAATCCTGTGCCAGCCATTAAATGTTGTTTACTCAGTATAAATATCAGAAGCTCAGAGTCAGAACTCCGAGCGGCCTTGATGCATATCCTGATTTGAATCAACTCTGTCTCCTGCTTGCAAGAATAAATGTCCTGTGATTAATGATTTTCCATCGGTCTCGAGTGAATTTTTCCAACTGTGGACTATCTCACACAAGTGGACTATGCATTTTCACTTTTTATGCTCTTAAAAGACATTTCAGGCTGAGAGGAGTCCTAACGTGGATTTTTTAAAGTAAACAAAGTTTCAAAGATTTTCTTCAAAAAAGTGACTCAGGACAGTTGATTTCACAGTTTCATGTCATTTTCATGAATATCTGCTGCTGTCAGCACTTTACTGCTTTAGATATGCATTTTCACTTTTTATGCTCTTAAAAGACGTTTCAGGATAAGAGGAGGCCAAAAGTGGATTTTGTGAAAGTAAACACAGTTTCAAAGATTTTCTTCAAAAAAGTGACTCAAGACAGTTGATTTCACAGTTTCATGATCTTTTCATTAGAACCTGCTGCTTTCAGAACTTTACTGCCTTAGATATGCATTTTCCCTTTTTATGCTCTTAAAAGACGTTTCAGGCTGAGAGGAGTCCTAACGTGGATTTTTTAAAGTAAACATAGTTTCAAAGATTTTCTTCAAAAAAGTGACTCAGGACAGTAGATTTCACAGTTTCATGATGTTTTCATTAGAACCTGCTGCTTTCAGCACTTTACTGCCTTAGAGATGCATTTTCACTTTGTATGCTCTTAAAAGACGTTTCAGGCTGAGAGGAGGCCAAAAGTGGATTTTGTGAAAGTAAACATAGTTTCAAAGATTTTCTTCAAAAAAGTGAGTCAGGACAGTTGATTTCACAGTTTCATGGTGTTTTCATTAGAACCTGCTGCTTTCAGCACTTTACTGCCTTAGATATGCATTTTCACTTGTTATGCTCTTAAAAGACGTTTCAGGCTGAGAGGAGGCCAAAAGTGGATTTTGTGAAAGTAAACATAGTTTCAAAGATTTTCTTCAAAAAAGTGACTCAGGACAGTTGATTTCGTAGTTTCATGATGTTTTCATTAGAACCTGCTGCTTTCAGCACTTTACTGCCTTAGATATGCATTTTCACTTGTTATGCTCTTAAAAGACGTTTCAGGCTGAGAAGAGTCCTTAACGTGGATTTTTTAAAGTAAACATAGTTTCAAAGATTTTCTTCAAAAAAGTGGCTCAGGACAGTTGATTTCACAGTTTCATGTTATTACCATGAATATCTGCTGCTTTCAGCACTTTACTGCCTTAGAGATGCATTTTCACTTTTTATGCTCTTAAAAGACGTTTCAGGCTGAGAGGAGGCCAAAAGTGGATTTTGTGAAAGTAAACATAATTTCAAAGATTTTCTTCAAAAAAGTGGCTCAGGACAGTTGATTTCACAGTTTCATGTTATAACCATGAATATCTGCTGTTTTCAGCACTTTACTGCCTTAGAGATGCATTTTCACTTTTTATGCTCTTAAAAGACGTTCCAGGCTGAGAGGAGGCCAAAAGTGGATTTTGTGAAAGTAAACATAGTTTCAAAGATTTTCATCAAAAAAGTGTATCAGGACAGTTGATTTGACAGTTTCATGGTGTTTTCATTAGAACCTGCTGCTTTCAGCACTTTACTGCCTTAGATATGCATTTTTCACTTTTTATGCTCTTAAAAGACGTTTCAGGCTGAGAGGAGGCCAAAAGTGGATTTTGTGAAAGTAAACATAGTTTCAAAGATTTTCTTCAAAAAAGTGACTCAGGACAGTTGATTTGACAGTTTCATGGTGTTTTCATTAGAACCTGCTGCTTTCGGCACTTTACTGCCTTAGATATGCATTTTTCACTTTTTATGCTCTTAAAAGACGTTTCAGGCTGAGAGGAGGCCAAAAGTGGATTTTGTGAAAGTTAAACATAGTTTCAAAGATTTTCTTCAAAAAAGTGAGTCAGGACAGTTGATTTCACAGTTTCATGGTGTTTTCATTAGAAACTGCTGCTTTCAGCACTTTACTGCCTTAGATATGCATTTTCACTTGTTATGCTCTTAAAAGACGTTTCAGGCTGAGAAGAGTCCTTAACGTGGATTTTTTAAAGTAAACATAGTTTCAAAGATTTTCTTCAAACAAAGTGGCTCAGGACAGTTGATTTCACAGTTTCATGGTGTTTTCATTAGAACCTGCTGCTTTCAGCACTTTACTGCCTTAGATATGCATTTTCACTTTTTATGCTCTTAAAAGACGTTTCAGGCTGAGAGGAGGCCAAAAGTGGATTTTGTGAAAGTAAACATAGTTTCAAAGATTTTCTTCAAAAAAGTGACTCAGGACAGTTGATTACACAGTGTCATGATGTTTTCATTAGAACCTGCTGCTTTCAGCACTTTACTGTCTTAGATATGCATTTTCACTTTTTATGCTCTTAAAAGACGTTTCAGGCTGAGAGGAGGCCAAAAGTGGATTTTGTGAAAGTAAACATAGTTTCAAAGATTTTCTTCAAAAAAGTGGCTCAGGAGAGTTGATTTCACAGTTTCATGTTATTACCATGAATATCTGCTGCTTTCAGCACTTTACTGCCTTAGATATGCATTTTCACTTTTTATGCTCTTAAAAGACGTTTCAGGCTGAGAGGAGGCCAAAAGTGGATTTTGTGAAAGTAAACATAGTTTCAAAGATTTTCTTCAAAAAAGTGACTCAGGACAGTTGATTACACAGTGTCATGATGTTTTCATTAGAACCTGCTGCTTTCAGCACTTTACTGTCTTAGATATGCATTTTCACTTTTTATGCTCTTAAAAGACGTTTCAGGCTGAGAGGAGGCCAAAAGTGGATTTTGTGAAAGTAAACATAGTTTCAAAGATTTTCTTCAAAAAAGTGAATCAGGACAGTTGATTTGACAGTTTCATGGTGTTTTCATTAGAACCTGCTGCTTTCAGCACTTTACTGCCTTAGATATGCAATTTCACTTTTTATGCTCTTAAAAGACGTTTCAGGCTGAGAGGAGGCCAAAAGTGGATTTTGTGAAAGTAAACATAGTTTCAAAGATATTCTTCAAAAAAGTGACTCAGGACAGTTGATTTGA
>JAVDOI010000014.1:1089351-1091851 GCA_032191485.1 Leptoclinus maculatus
GCTTCGTGTTAAGATACAGTTACTCTATGGGGCTTTTATTTTGAAAGGGTGGGACTGGGTGGGTGAGAGAGGGGGAGAGGAGACATATTCATAATGTTTGACACACAAACACAGAGGTTATTAAATGACAGGCTTCATCACAAGCATTTCAGTTAGAATTCACTCTTTGGGGGTTTTATTTTGAAAAGGGTTGGGGGAAGAGGATACAGAATCATAATGTTAGATAAACATAAAAAGGTTATTAAATGACAGGCTTCACCACAAGCATTTCAGTTAGAATTCATTCTGTGGGGCTTTTATTTTAAAATGGGGTATGTGGTGGGGGTGGTGGGTGGAGGGGAAAAAGTCCTCTAAGACAGGGGTTCTTAACCTTTTTGACCTCGGGGCCCAACTTTTCAAGTACAAAGTGGCCCGGGGCCCATTCAAATATTAACACTGTATTGGTTTAACTAATTTATCTCACTCTTGGTTTGATTTGTATTCAATAACTATATTAAATCCACGTACAGTTTAACAAGCAAAACCCTTGTCAAATAAATGAGATGATACAATGTGATGATCACAAAGAAGCAGTACATTGTATGGTTTTGATAAGCTGCGAGTGGTAAGAGTAAATATTATGATCAGTGGTGGAATGTAACTAGTATATTTGCTTAAGTACTGTATGTACAAATTCAAGGTACTTTACTTGAGTATTTCTATTTTATTCAACTTTGTACTTCCACTCCACTACATCTCAGAGGGAAATATTGTACTTTTTACTCCACTACATTTGTCTGGCAGCTTTAGTTACTTTGCACATTATAATTTGTCAAACCCTTCCTAACTACCCAAACTGAACAACAGAGAGTATAAAGGAGTTAAAATGAGCTCCACCTTAAACATCTGCAGCAGGAATAATGATCCAAACAAATATAAATATGTAATATCTATATATAATAGTAAAACACTGACAGGAATCATGTTTCTGTTAATTAGTACTTTTATTACTATCGTTTGTAGTCCAATGACCTAATTTTCTGTGTTTTAGTTCAGTGAACGAGTGACTGAAGTCAGGGTGAATGTGTGAGGTGAGATGTGAAGGACAGCTGACAGGTGATGGTCAGTGAGAGGATCTGGATCTGGATTCATTAAACTCCATCACGGAGAATGTTTGTTCACATATGTAGGTCGATCCAAAGAGAACCAACATCTTCTGAGCATGTTGATTTAGCAGCTTAGCTAGCAAAGCCTCAGATGTCCGTGTCGCTCTGCATCACCAACACATCTCAGGTAGCCAACATGACCTAGACCAGCTCTGGCGTAAGATCGGCATGCCGGAAGAAACACGTCGGGCCGAGTCCGGTTGCCGACTCGGGTGAGACTGAATGACGCCCCAGAATCGGGCCAAATACACCGGCCCGGTTCCGGCTGCCGACACTGCTATTATTGGGATTGCAGTGAGCCGCTGCTCGCACATCCACGAACGTACGTAAATTGAGATAAAAGACAGCAGCAGTCGCCTTCAAAATGAAAGCAATGCAGCTGTATTCCGTGCATGATGTAGCTACAATTATTTACGTTTCATTCCTAATTTCCCATTGACGTCCCGCGGGCCGTACAATGCCCAGGTCTGACCTATGCGGTCCCGCGGCCCTCGCGGCCCACAGGTGGAAAACTGAAATTATTTTGCGGCCCTCTAGGTGGCGCTCGCGGCCCAATGGTGGGCCGCGGCCCAATGGTTAAGAATCACTGCTCTAAGACACAGAGAGAGGCAGACAGAGAGAGAGACACAGAGGGAGAGAGGGAGAGGAGTGTATGTGCATGTGTGTCTGTGAGTCTGTGTTTATAAACATCACTAATTAGAAACACCTGTGTGCCTGCAACCTTTTAACCCTTACATACTGTTTATATTTGATACCTTCACAGTATGGTTCGGAATAATTCCCTCACAGTAAGTGTCTATACCAAATTTTAAACTACAGATCTATTTAGAATGTCTAAATAGCCTATGTCTCACTAATAAATGTATGATTAATCCTTAATAAATGTTTCAGAGAGCAGGGAGAGTGTATGTTTTAAGTTTTACAACATTCGTTTTTTGAGTAAAAACTCTACTATTACACATTATCATGTCCTGTTTTACATAAGACATGAAAACATGAAAGACATAATGACTTAAATATACAAGCTATAAGCTTGAAGGTCCTCCTTGGGGGCTGTCCTGAGCCCCAATACGACCCACGGGAGCTCCACCCAGCCGCATTTTAAGCATTCCAAGTATTGTTATCCTCTTCTTTATTGTTGGAATGCTTTTAAGCATTCCAAGTATTGTTATCCTATTCTTTATTGTTGGAATGTTTTTAAGGATTCCAAGTATTGTTCTCCAAATCTTTATTGTTGGAATGCTTTTAAGCATTCCAAGTATTATTCTTCAAATCTTTATTCTTCTTTTTTTTATATTTCTTCCGTAAGTTTTTTCAAACTCTTCTGCTTCTTCATTTTTTAAGCTACAGAAACA